>JABCKK010000009.1:16954-49319 GCA_018221785.1 Calocybe gangraenosa
CCATGAGGTTCAGCTCGTGATCAATAGCGTCCCGCCAGATCATCATGAGGTGACAGCAGCTAATACGCGTTTCCTGGGTAAAAAAAAGATTGTGCGTAATGAGTGCCAACCACAGATCGTGTCTCAGTATGTCATGCTGAACAGTGATGTTCAGGCTGTTATTGATCGCTTGCCGCCCTCGATGACTGAGTCACTTACTGGTCAAGAGGAGATCCTTACAACAGGCGGCTTTCTGCCGTTGTATGAAAAAGCTGACGACGATGATGATATTGTCTACTTAGGTACACGCGACCCTCAGCCCGAACAGCCAACTCACAAGATCAACGCTGTCGCTCAGAATATGGACAGCCTTAAGACCGCACAGCGCCCAATTCGCGTTGGTGAATCGCACAGTGCAGAAGGCAGGTCTTCAACACAACGTCAAAAAGTTAAACCTCCACATGGCAAATTAGATGGCTCGAGAAAACGACCACCATCCTTAACCCTCGAGAATGAACTTGATCATCGACCATCTCAGAAGGCGCTTGGTAAAAGACGAGCTGTGACAGTCGAGTCTCAACATTTCACCACAAACGCAAGCGCATCATTACCTCCTTCACCTGCTCCCCGCTTAATGACATCAAAAGGTCCCATATTGAGTTCACCTACCGAACCTTCAGCACAAGAACTATCACCTTCATCCCTCGTCAACTATTTACAATCTGTTATCGACCCCAGCATTCTACCTATGCTAGGACTCGCTAGCCCTACCCATATGGGCCAATGGCCCACAACCACTATTCCTAACCTCCCAGCTCATGAGATACTTGCTAATTTCCAAGTGTCTATTTCTACCCTGTCAAACAACGTGTTTTTGGCTCCCCCCTCGGGTCTGAACTCCAATCAATCATCAACTACTGCTTCCTCTTTGGGACCCCCATATCTTGAAAGACTCAATCCATCCACAGAAATCGATCATTCCCTTGTTGGACAACCCGAGGCAAATGTCTCGAGTGACCTGTTTGAGAGCCAGCAGAGGATTGGCGATAGCCTACATAGTGAAACTTGGGTGGGGGATACTACAGAAGTAGCTCAGATCGAAAACGGAACGATCGACCCCTCTCTACTTCTAGGCAACGACCTCGCCTTCACTGCTCCCAGCTACTGTCCCGTTGTCACCACCGTCCCCCTCGGCTATGCCTAAGAACTCACCAAGCGGTTCACAACCGTTGCCCTCATTAACCCAGCGGCCAGTGTACTCTGTCCAACCACCACGCTCAGCGCGCAATAATCGGCCACTTACCGAGCCGGAAGGCAACGGGAACGACAGTTGGGCCCTCTCCGTTCACAAGAAACCCCGTAAACGAAAGAAAACAGCCACCCGTGATGCAACAGAACACGAGGATGACCAATATACCGATTACACAAAGGAACGGCGAAATACCAAAGCTAGCACGGCGAGAATTGGCGCAGGAAAGCCTGGCAGTTGGTTGGAGGAAGAAGAGCGTTCAAACTGCCACCAATGTAGAAGATCCTCTTACGTCGTCAAACTTATATGCACATGCGGGAAAAGATATTGCCTACGATGCGTGGTGTTGAGGTACGCCTTTACTGTTTATAGAGCATCTAAGTATGGTTGATCAGCCAGAATTGCTTAGATACACGGGTGAACTAGCGTATGATTTATCAGATACCAACTTCACCTGCCCAATCTGTCAAGGCTTCTGCACATGTGACATTTGTACTCGAAAACGAGGTGAGATCTACGTATCACGAAAGCGACCCCGCTCGAAACCAACGGATGAGGTACTCGACTGTCCTACTAGACCTAGCCGGTACAAGGTAAAAGCCAAAACAAACCCAGCCATTTACAACCTACCCAAGGGCGGGGCCGACTCACTGAGTACACCTCCTACTGGACCAGTGACATATTGGGCAACTATGTATGGCCTAGACGGCAAGGAGATGGCTGACGCTTTCGTCGAGGATAACCGCACTATCGATCGCGTACTTGTACGGCGCCCCGGGCAACAAGAACAAGTACCCCAAAACCTTGGGAGGCGAAAACGTGTTTATGTAGGAGAAGTCCAGGAATCTTGGAACCTTGGCGATCAATACTTTGTGAAGGAGGTAGACCCTGTGCCATGGCAGGACAGAAATAATGGACCAAACGAACGCATATACGTTGGGGATAAGAGCCGACTTTACACGTCACGTCCGTTATACGTCAACATAAGCTACAGCATAGCAACACATGATGATATTGGCTTTTTATCACCACTTTCGCCTCTGGAAGACGAGAGTGATGGTAGAGCCGGTGAAGGCGAGTTGTGTCAGGGGTCGGCGCACTCGGCTGTAGAGACTGACTTTGAGATGGCTGTGCAGGGTGGCCTTGATCACTTGCTGACCAAAAGCCAAGGAAACGAGTATCTTGAAGGCAGCCTTACTGAAATTGATGTTGCACGCGCGATTGCGCTGGGATTGGGGGCATGTGGTGTGGAAGTAAAGCTATCATTTTAATTCAAATTCAAATTCAGATGGCACCTAATGTTTATACCTAACCTTCCTATCCTACAGTTATATTTGATCTGAAGTTAGGCTAGTCTGCTATCGACGGCGTTGTAATAATGGGTGTATCTGTTCATAGGGATAGGGTGTATCACATATCACAAACTTGATCATAAACTACTTTTAAAGCTCATAATACAATAGTCGAGACAAAAAAGGATCTCTTGGATGTCACTATACGCCGTATATATAGATGATGACTTGTACATGTGTAATACCGGCTGGACGATACTACTATATTGACCACGCTGCTCCGTCGCTCTTTCGTTGAGGGATTTGATATATCAGACTTTTCAGGAGACATCCGGTGGCTTCATTCTGCACATATGAGTAGGCATTCCGAACTTCTGAAGTCATACCACAAATGCCTCAATCCCGGCTAGAGGTGGTATAGTACTTTTCCATCCCATACTAATGGACCCACACGGCCACTGTGCTCCCCCTTCCATACGCTTGCTCAAATCGCAAACTATCCGTCTGTTGCTACCAGTTTAGGCCGCATGATAATTGCACTGCTGATTCGCCAGCACAAGGCTTGGAAACGTGTCAAAGCAAGAGCACTAGTAAGTATACTCACCGGTTCGAGACAGTATATATGTTTACGAGAGGAGATACCAAGCACAGCCTTAAACCTCTTGAGAAGTGATCAGCTCCCCTGACGCCATGACTCTTTAATCAGGTCGGAAGCTCGTTCCGCAACGATGTATGCAGGGACTTGGGTGTGTGCAGCTGGAACGATAGGCTTTCAACCGCAAAACTGATTAATATAATATATATATATATAGCAAGTAAGGAGATAGCTCACCAAAGCTGAAGCATCCACCACCCTCAAACCCTTGACGCCCTTCACACGCAAGTCTGGGTCAATGACACCCCAAGCGGCACCGGGTGGAGACATGGATGCTGTCCCCACAGGATGAAATATTGTTCCCGTGTTTGCGCGGATGTATGCGTCGAGTTCATCGTCGGACGCTGCTGGTGCTGGAAGCCCACCAAAAGAGCCAAGGACATATCCATCCCAGGCCCGTGCGGATACAAATCGCTGTACAGCACGGACTGCGGCGCGCATGGTAAAGAGATCGAATTCTGAAGCTAGCATTGCCAAGTCAATTAGAGGTGCGACAAATGGATCTTTTGAGGCTAGCGTAACAGAGCCACCTGACAAAATGTTGGGATACAATAACCTTATAACCGCAAGACACTTAAAAGACTTACGAGAAACGGGGGACACTACAGCCGTGAGAATGGACAAGAAGTTGCCTTCCTGGGGAAGCATACCGGGAATCAATCCATTCTGTGCAAGTAATAAAGATATAATTTTCAGTAAAGGAAGTGCATCACACTGACCAGAAAGAGAAATTCATAGTGCGCTGTGTTATTACCAGACGCAGGATCCTGGAATTTCTCAAAAATCGACGCATTATTGGGAAGTCGAAGCCATGCCAAGTGATCGAGCAGAGTGTCCACAAGCGGGCCTGTGCGAGTCTTGTTCCATTGTCGAAGCTCCTCTTCTGCAAGAGCTTTGTTGCGCATTGCGGTCTCGAACGTGTTGGTAGAATTCACAACCCAGGAGTTTGGAAGGAGAGGATGATCAGAAAGATTGCGGCCCACGTCAGGGAGATGATGAAGTGGTTGTATATTAAGATTGGAAAGCGCTGTACGATCTCCTATGCCTGAATGTAGAAGAATATGGGGGGTGCCTATGGCACCTGCAGATAGTATAACTTCTTTTGAAGCATTAAGAAGGTGTCGTTGACCTAAAGGGTATGAACATAGGCAGATCAGATTTGGGCAAGCACAATACCTTGCACGTCTTGCGAAAGTTCGATGGTGCGGAACACAAGGGATTCAGGGAATGTGGGTAGAACCCTGGTTACACGCGTGTTTAAAAGCACATCAAGGTTAGGCCTCTTGATAAAAGCAGGACCAAGATAAGATGTCGCAGAGCTACTCCTCTCTCCTCCATTGATTGTAGCCTGGACCCAACCTTCCGAGAGAGATTGTAAGGTCAGTAGGCTGCCGCGAAGAATTATTTCACAAACCCACCAACACCGAGATGATCTCCTGAATTCATGTCGCGGTTGAACGGAAATTCGTCGCTTAGCTCGGCGGTAGTATTAATGATACGGTCATCGATAGGGTGGGGAAAGCCTGCGAGGCTGACGGCGTTGATGCCGCGGGTGCTATGTGCTAATGGATCAAACTGAGTGGTAGTGTTATGCATATCTGCTGGAGGTGTCCATCGCTCGTTCTGTCGAGCTCAGTAAACTAGTTTACCCGTTACCAAGGATGTTAACTGAGGCGTACCTTGCGGAAGTATTGCTGCAGCTTGTCCCAGCTCCATCCTTCGTCCCCTGTAATGTCGGCATAGCGGTTCCAGTCCGATGAAGACCCCCGAAGGTATGCCATAAAATCTAAATGGTGAATTATAACTTGTTGACGGCAAGTGCAGCTCGACTCACTGACGGAACTAGTACCACCAAGGATGTGGCCTCGAGGGTATGCCAATGACCGCTCATTCAACCCTGCCTGGGGAGTTGTTGTGTAGTTCCAGTCATACGGTGTGTTAGGAACAACAGAACTACAGAAGAAAGGGACAATAGAATCCAGCACGTTTTCGTTTCTAGTGTCTTTCTTCAGCGTACTTTAACATTTACTACATAACGTTACTTACGACCCCCCTGCTTCCAGAACCAAAACAGAGGTGTGTGGATCTTCCGTAAGACGATTGGCAACCACGTTTCCCGCGGTTCCGCCTGCCTCAGACATGAATTCTCAGCGCAAAAACTGTGGTGACATGCCGCACCTCCCACTACAATAAAGTCATACGATTTCGAAGGTAGCTGGGTGACATGATTGAAGATTCGACCATAGCACGCATTAGCGAGAACTATGGTAGACAGAAAATAGTCAATATGCCAAGGTATCATGAAGCACGATAGCAATTTGTTTGAGGAGGTGGGAATTTTCAAAACAACGCGAACAATTTATATCCATAGTGAGCCGTGTGGGCGACGGTGAGAGAGAGAATCATGTAGTCAATGCAGAACATCAGCTGAGAAGGTTATTCAAGTGTTGAACCTGGGTGAATAAGAACGGCTGTAGATATCTCCAAGCCCAGCAGCCCCAGTTAGATCCAGTAAACAACCGCTCGCTTGAATCAATAAGAAGCATTTGTGCCGCACAAGGGTGTGGCAACCTGTGGTTTTGCGTGGAATCCCCTCACGGCACTGGGCAAATTCCAAAATTCTTAGAGGAAGGCGACCACGTGGTAAATTGTTACCTTAATGGCTGGGAGGGGGTCATGCACTTATAGTCCATGTCGCCATGTGGTCATCCTCTGGCTCATTATTCATCATCATAACACTATCATATTTGGTTCATGAGCGGGAAACTCGAGGGTGTTGACGCGTTTGTGTTTGATGTCTTTGGCACTGTCGTTGACTGGCGCGGTTCCGTTGAGCAGGAGCTAACTTCAAGGATCGCCAAATACAGCCTAGATTCGGGTAAGCGTACAGCTTCCGCAACTTTAGCAGCAGTATTTTGACTGTCTCATTAGGCGCATTGTGGTCTCGTTGGGAGGCTGACTTCGCACAGGAATGGCGGACAGGGTATCTTGAAACAACGTTATTGATTCATCCAACTACCGTGCTCTTCAGCCTCTAACATCAATATTGGTGTACAGACGTGCAATTGCAGGAGGAGCACCAGGGACGCTCAATGTAGACCAGATGCACCGCCAAGTTTGTGGCCTACGTGTTATATTCGATATGTTATCGAACGGACTTCTTGACGTGATATGATATAGATACTCGATCGTATGCTCGACACGCCTGACTCTCGTTGGGGGTTTCTTGCTTTGGCAGTTAACTCAACAGAAAGGGAAGAGTTGAACAACACCTGGCACCGATTAAACGGTATTTCGCTTGTGTTGCTCGTTCACTGTTTCAATTCTTACCCACTCATCTACCCTTGGCTCCGCAAAGCTTGGCCTGACTCGTCTGCTGGCCTTCACTCGTTGAAGAAGTATGCCATCATTGTAACACTTTCTAATGGCAATGTTCGCCTGCTTGTTGACATGGTTAGCATCTTGAACTATCCCATAGAGACACCATAGGTGATACTCTCATCTGACCAGGCAAAGCACGCGAATCTTCCATGGGATACCATCTTTTCCACTGAATTCTTCAGCACTTTTAAGCCGTACGTATCAAAAAGCGTTGCAGTCCTTTCTTTTTGAAATTGAAATGCCCCAAATCTACAGCAACCCTGCGGCCTACCTCTCTGCTGCTCGACATTTGTCCCTGCCACCGTCTCGCTGCGCCATGGTTGCAGCACATATCTACGATCTGCGTGCTGCCGCAGCAATTGGCATGCGAACGGTGTACATCCCTCGTCCAGGTGAGGACCCTGGTGTGACTTCAGTCAAGGCCAAAACGGAAGGCGGAGAAGTGGATGTTGTTGTGCAGTCTCTGGAGGAACTCGCAAGTATTGCCATGGGACCAGAGAGCCTCAACTGACCAAGGTGATGAATTTGTATTCGTTTCTACATCAAATCTGTTCAAGTACTTATCCGTGTCAGGTTGCTTATGTACATACTTGCGACATGTAGATGTAAGTAACATCTCTTCAATACGCCAATCGCGACCCACATGTATACATATGCCCCATCCACGTTTAGCGATGTTCCGGTCATCACTGACGTCAATCAATCGGTCACAAAAATGACTTTTGACTTTTCTTACCAAACGGGCTTTCGCGGCATACCACGATACTCGTCTTTGAGAGATCATGTCGAGTGATTTAATATCACTCGTGTTATCAACATCGAATCCAAACTTGTTCGAACTTGACCGGGACATCGAGATGGTGCCCGCCATCAGGCTTTCTTATTAGAAGCAAGGTCAGCCCAGCCGTGAGTGTGAAAATTTGGGGATGGTACAGCCTTGTAAACATGATGCCAACGACGGATTGTATCTTGATATTAGTTATTTTTAATGGACCGTGGTGAGTGGTGGTTGGCAGATGTACACTATGGTTAAACAGTAGGGACCGATCAGGTCACCAACGTCTTGACTACCGGACCGAGGTATGTGAGTACACGAGCAGACGAACCTGGTCGAAAAGTAAGATCTGCGGCTAAATCAGTCGCCTGAGTACTTAGCGCCGCCAATGACGGCTTTTCGCCTAGTTAAATTTAATCGTGAAAATTTCGATCCAAAGTAAAGAATGCGAGCAGAGGTCGCAGATGCAACAGCGCTAGCACCATAGTCATATGCTGTCTTGCTCAAGCCTCATATCATGTATGCTCTGTTATGTAGTCAGTTGTGGCGGGAAGATTTCGTGGCCGATCATGCCAAGAAAAGACAACCGAAAGGGGCATTCATGACTACGAAGTTCTTTAAATATTCAATGGGCCAAATTCTCAAGCCTGCTCACTCTGACAGCCACCGACATTACCTGGCTTGTTTCACACTTGGTTTGCAGCAGCTACTACGATAAGTAATCTGCCTCGGCGCAGCCAATGTCATCGGATGATGATGGTACTAAGAAGATAGGCCAGGACGCAAAAAAACGCAGGATTCAACGTGCTTGTGACGTATGTCGAAGAAAGAAAGGTACATTTCGCATGTATTCAGACTTTTAGACTCTTCAGGTGCTGATGATACTGCGCAGTTCGATGTAGGCTCCCTTTCCCTTTACCACACTACACCCACAAGCTTACTGCTGTGTACGAAATCTAGGTGATGGCATACAGAAAGCCGGAAACCAGTGTACTAACTGCATAGACTATGGTGTTGAATGTACTTATGTCGAAGCAGCCAAGGTAATGCTCTAGCTTTTTCCTTGATTTTATCCACCCGCTGAATGTGTCGGAGTAAAAGAGACGGGGCCCACCAAAATCGTATGTGTCTCAATTGCATTATACATCCACATTCTGAAGCTTCTGTAATGTAGCTACGTTGACAAGCTTGAGAACCGTGTTGAACGACTGCAGGCGCTGTTGACAACGGTATGACTAAGTTCTGTGATCTGAACATTTCCTAAATGTGGTCTGAACCCTCTTATCCTCGTAGATTTCGCCCGACGCTTTGAAGATCCTTGACTCGACATCCGACATACCCTCTAACACCACCTTTTCCTCTGCCTCTTCTCTCCCACCTCTGGCGCCACCACCCCAAGCTCCCCAAAGCTCTTCTTCTGTACGATTTATTAGGCACCTTGGCTCTAAAACAACCCCGCCACCCGCCTCGGAAGACGATGAAGCTGGCGATTATCTTGTGGACCAGATCGAGAGGCTTCGCATTCACCCAAACGGCGATCGCTTTTTTGGCAAATCGAGCGTCGTAACACTTATGAGGGCTGCGATGAAACTCAAACAGGACTACCTTGGGCTAGAGGGTAGGGGGGAGCTGTTAGAACACAACAGGGAGGATAGAGGGCAGGCATCATTGTTTTCGGAATCTAGAGAGCCATCAAATTTCTTTTGGCCTACTCACCCTCTTCTATCGGCAGACGTTTCTCATCCATCTCGCCAACCGCCCATTCCATCCTTGAAATACGATTTCCCTCCATCCGACCTCATTGTCACACTCGCTGACCTTTACTTTACCCACATGAACCTATATCTCCCTCTATTGCACCGCCCCACTTTCGAACGAGCTATTGCGCAGGGCCTTCATCTCACAGATTCCTCGTTCGCTTCCACATTGTTGCTAGTCTGTGCCGTGGCGGCGCGCTATTCGGATGACCCGAGAGTTTTGGACAATTCTGAGTCCAAAGAAAAAGGGGGACAGGCCGACCGTGTTGGTGATCCTGGTACAAGCACAACTCAAGATAGTCTGCCTCTGAATACACATTCATACGGTTGGAAATGGTTCAAGCAGGCTCGTATATTTCAAACTTCCCACATCTGTCCCCCGTCTTTGTATGATCTCCAATGTTATGCTGTAAGCTCTATTCTTTTCTCTTTTAGATTCACTGCACTGATGAGGCCTTTCAGTTGACCAGCCAATTTCTACAAGCCTCATCAGTTCCCCAGGCATGTTGGACTGTTGCAGGTATCGGCGTTCGCGTTGCACAGGATGTCGGTGCCCATCGTAGGAAAGCACGAGGGACGCTTACCGTGGAAGATGAACTGTGGAAGAGAGCATTCTGGTATAGTGGTTTTGATCAATTTTGGCTACGTTATATAAAGTTGACAGCACCTACGTCGTTGCTCTAGGGTCTTGGTCTGTATGGATCGACTGTTCGCTTCTTCTACAGGGAGACCATGTTCGATACGTGATGAGGAGTATGGTCGTTTCTCTTTCAATCTCTTTTCAACAGTGCTGACTTGCACCAATCCAGCTTTGATGTTGACATGCCTGTCGAGTGCGACGACGAATATTGGGAACATCCTGATCCAGAGCTACGCTGGCGTCAGCCAACTATTGACAAAACGCCCTCTGTCGTAACGTACTTCAACGTGTACATTCGCCTCAATCAAATATTAGCTTTCTTGCTTCGAACGGTTGTGCGTCTAGATATCCCACTTTCCTTAGCATTTTCTGATGAGCGCTGAACATATGCAGTATGCCATCAATAAATCCAAAATCCTCCTTGGTCTCATGGGACAGTCGTGGGAGGAAAGTGTTGTCTCTGAGTTGGAATCAGCCCTGAATAATTGGGTGGACAATCTGCCCGATCATCGTGTGTAACTTTTTTATTCTTCTTTAGACACCATCAGAGTTATACGGCTGATATAGTTCGCTGGGATCCTACGCGTACGAACGTGACGTTCTTCAACCAGTCTGCGTCGCTCTATAGTGCTTACTATCACATCAAAATTCTTGTACACCGTCCGTTCATCCCTTCCCCACGTAAACCGGATGGGGCACTCTCCTTTCCCTCGCTTGCTATCTGCACGAACGCAGCTCGAGCATGCAGCCATGTTGTCGATGTGCAACGGAGGAGGACCAAAGTTGCGATACCTCCAGTCCAGGTAATATGCTCAGTTGGACGTCATCTTCAGCTGTTCTACTGATATATACCTGTGTCAATCGATGATTTTCTCCATCTTAGACAGCGGCATTCTCTTCAGGCGTGATTCTACTCCTGAGTATCTGGGGCGGGAAACGTTCCGGACTTATAACAGATTTTAACAAGGAAATGGGGGATGTAAGAAAATGTATGGATGTCCTGAAGGCATCCGAATCGAGGTACCTGTCCCCTCTATCTCCTCGTAGCTTTCAATGAGAAATCATGAATTATTACAGATGGTATCATGCAGGCCGCCTACAGTAGGTGCTTTCCATCACCTCACCCCTCCATTGATCTTCATCCTATAACATAGCGACATTCTATGTGAGCTAGCCTCAGTGGGTGACCTTCCACTCCCACAGCGGTTGTCGAACTCCCCTCCAGGCGCTAACCAAAAACGCGAACGTGAGCCGGAGCCGGAGCCAGCAAGTAAGGAGGGCGAAGCGAAAGGAAGGAATGAGATTCCCGCACCGGTGGCTGGGTCTCACCGAGGATCGTTGCATGAAACGCCAAACCCGATACTCGTGGATCATACACCACGTGTTATAGCTGGACGTACAAGTCGACGACAACCCATACCTTCGCATACACATGGTAACGTATCCGACGGTAGTGAAATTGCAGGAGGTATGAACCCCCCGATTCCAAACTATCCTGTACTTGCACAGCAGCACCAACAGCAACAGCAACGGCAAGAACTCTATGCTCCTTCGGAATACGAATACGAATTCAATCCAAGACCCATGTACCACCTTCATCGACATTACGTCCATCAAAACCAAGCTCAGACCCAAGCTGTAGTTCCAGTTCCCGTTTCAGTTCCGCCTCCACAGCAGCCTCTTCCACCCCAACCGCTAATCCCACTGTCACAACCACAGCACTACCACCAACCCGCCTTACAAAGAACTACCAATCCCGACCCACAGTACTGGCGCGAAGAGCCTATTGCGCGCACCAGTGCTGATCAAAGCCTATCGCATGGTCTACGTTCCAACACAGCTAGATCCCAACACCGACCGATACCGTCTCATGTTCGGACCGTTCCACAACAACCACGCATGTTACCGCAGCTATCCAGCAACACCTTAACACCGATAGATCAGAGCTCGTCGAGCTTTGAACAGGTATATTATGGCCATAATACTCATGGCTTGGGAAGCGTGCCCTCTTTTAGTCTGCAGAGCGGTGGGGTCGCACAAGGATATGATCATCATCCTCACCCCTCCTATACGTACGATGTGATGCACGGGGCACATGATCACGGACTTAGTGTCGGCGATGTAGGTATGGGCATCAGTGCAGGTGGGACAATTAATTCAGGAACTCGTGTCGTGGGTGGGGGTGGAGGCGAGCATCACCATATGGGCGTTGGTGTTGCTGGGGCAATCACGGAAGGAGGTATCAGCCATGGTCATGATGGATCATATCCCATGTGGTCTTCTGCGCCGATGAGTTTTGAGTGAGTTTTTTTTTTTGTTTTTGTTTTTGTTTCCCTATGTTGCCGCCGAATACTAAATACTAATTACTCGAACTCGATTCAACTTGAAGACTCAACGAATGGGGCGATTATCTCTCGAATATGAACAATCAACCGTCGTCGTAGGCGGCATCGGTGGCATTATTATTCGAGCCTACCACTGTGTCCCTCTTTTTTCTTTGGGGGGATGGGTGAGTGAGTCTGATCAGGAAGGAGGTTGATCACACTAGCCAAAGTTAGAATCAAATGTATCAAAAAATTGTACATGTAGCCCAGCTGTTTATAACATAGAATGTGGGGGGAGATGTTTATCAGCCCCCATAGCCCCCAGCGATTTGAACCACTTAGAAAAAAAAAAAAAATTCAAGGGTGTGTCGATACTGGGTGGAGTCTTTCGAGAAAGTGAATAACTTGTTTGACAACTCGTCAAGTCACAATCTAAGGTGATAAGGCTGAAACGAACGTTCATAGGACTTGACGAGAAGCCCGTTACAATAGCATTCAAATTGTTACGTGATGTCTCATGTAGGGTCGGGTCAATTAAACGGGTCAGTCTGGCTTGTGAGCTGGGTCATGGGGACACTCCTTAACCGTTATCACTCCAATGCGGTGAGTGTGGGGAAAATTAAATTTTCCAGATCTAGTGATAGTATTCTACCTGGTTTTCCCTTTACGCTCGACGCAAGTGATTTCCTCAAATCCAGCCAAGCAGAGCTGCATTCAGAAACTACAGTTATTGGATTCAGCTAAGGGGAAGGGGCCACCCGACGTTTGTTTGTGTACGTTGTTTGTATTCGCTGAGCGATGCTCTCGGAGCGGAGTTTGAAATTGACCTATTGGCATTGTTTGGCCAAAAATAGACGGGGAATGGCACACGCGCTTTGTGGGCGGCCAAGACAATAAAAACGGAGCCAACAATGGGAAAAGAGGGTCAGGCAAGTGGTGTTCCCTATAAAAACCCATAGTCCCTACTCCAAAAAACTTATCACCACCTTTCTCCTCTTAACGAGCTTTTTCTCGGCTTTCACCCACTCCTCCCCTCTCCACCCCATCTTCCTTTTCGCTGAGCGACTTGTCTCCCCTTTTCATTTAATTCCCGAAAACACATATCTATCATCCAGATCATGAAGTCGTTTTTTGCCGTTCTCACTTCTCTCGCTCTTGTTGGCACCGCACTCGCTCATGGTGTAGTTACAACTGTTACCATCGATGGTAAAGCTTACCCGGGCAACCTCCCCAACGGCCCAAAAAATCCTTCTATCATTCGCCAAATCAGTGACCCATCCCCAGTCAAAGGGGCCAACAACCCAGCTGTGAACTGTGGTCCAAACGCTGGCCCTGCCGCGCTTGTTGGAGAAGCCCAGCCAGGAAGTAAGATCGAGGTTGATTGGACTGGTGCAGATCGCAGTAACGTAAGTCTCTCTCCCTTGATCTATTGTTTCTATTGTGTTTTTTTTTTGTTTTTTGTTTTTTGTTTCTTGCTTATTGTTCGATTTACTAACATGTTTGTGTTTGCTTACGTCAGTGGCCGCATAATACCGGTCCGATGCTTAGCTACATGGCCTCCTGCGGCGACCAGCCTTGCAACAAGTTTGATTCCTCGACTGCGAAATGGTTCAAAATTGACCAAGAAGGTCGCAAGGACGGAGGAAGCTCAGAGTGGGTACAGGCAGACATCAGTACGTTTCATCCAATTTCGTTTTCAAATTTTTAGCATTCCTCATCCATCTCACAGTGAAAGGTGCCCCAGCTCAAGTGACCATCCCTAAAAACATCGCACCAGGAAACTACCTCCTCCGTCACGAGATCATTGCTCTCCACATCGCCACCACCCTAGGCGGAGCAGAATTCTATCCTGCCTGTATCCAGCTTCATATTGGCGGCTCACAAACTGGTAAACCCACCGCTAGCGAACTCGTAAGCCTCCCAGGAGCTTACAGCGACAACGACCCCGGTATCTTCGCTAAGGATGTTTTCAATGCCAAGGTTGCATACCAGTTCCCTGGGCCCAAGATCGCCGCTTTCGTCGGTGGTGCTAGTGGTGCTGATACTCCTGCACCTACACCAACCAACACCAGTGGGGGATCGAAACCAACGGAGACAAAGTCGTCGAGCGGAAACTGCAAACTCAAGAAGGTTTCAGCCTCGGCCAGCGCTAAAGTCGCTGCTGCCTCTGTTCGACCAAGACACCTTTCCCGTGTCATGCGTGGTCTTATCGCCGGTCACTCTGCTTAAGCCTCTCTCTTCTCCTCCATGTTATCTCCCCCCTCCCCGGCTCCCCATCTCACGTCCCTGCATCAATGCCACCACAACGACGCATCACTTAGACAACACTTGACGACTTCTGATAGCATATCATGTATCGTTAACCTCCCAGCGCTGTGCGCTTTACACTCACTTGTAACCTCTCTTTTGACCCCCACTATTACTTGAAGTGATTTTTGTATAAACTATTACGATATGTAGAGATAATAAAATATACGTTTGTTCAGAATTAGCACTGTTGAATCTCAGTTATGGACGATGTTCTATTACTGAGAATGAATTACATTCTCCTTTTCACTCCATTTCACAAGCAGGTCTGTCCTGCTCGATAAATAGTCTCCCAGGTAGCACAAAGCTCGATGTTGAATCGAGCATTTTGCAAAGCTTGTCCGTCGCTTATTATCTTTTGAATTTGGTCAACATGGCGGCATCTGTGGGACGTCAAAGGGTACTTATTCGTGGGTGGTTTTTTTGAAAGTTGAAGTACAAGAGAGGGTGGAACACATCACCATATGTGTTTGACATTATGTACTTAACCACCAACGGCTTCCCTCAACTATCTTGATACGCTCACAACAAAAATCCATTGGCTGATTACCGAGTTAGTAAGAAAACTTGGCGAAAAAAAAACATGGTAAAAGAATAACTGTTTCAGTTTGCATGCTCACTTTATACAACCTGCCAACACCTATCATGGATACTCGTTTTTTTGTGGTCTACGAGTTGTAATTGGTTCATGTAGTGATGGGACAACTTTAGAGAGAAGCCCATGCTGGGTAATTCGCACCATATACCGAAGCGTAAGGAACATGCATCCGTTCTCTACATGATCGGAAGCCCCTCCTGCGACATGTACCTCATACTCTCTAACATTTCATACCCCGTAGTTTGACTCTATATGTTGACGTCGTTGACCTATACTCCAAGACACCAGAAGTTGTGCCCAATTGGAAGGACGTTGATTGCTTTCGCCACTGAACCTTGGTCCCAATAATCTAGTTTTGAGCCAACGTAGTCGCCAAAGGAATTCTGGCCCCTGCCACGCAATCCAAATACACCAAAGAACAAGTAGGGTCATTAACGGGGTTATTACCGCAACGATAGAGCGTGCTGTTACACTCGGCAGTTTGAAGCACATGAACAAAAACGCCATGAAGAAGGTCACCAAGCTGACAAAAACTCGTCAACAATAATCCATGATTAAGTACATAGCGACTGGGACTTACCCCCACGCAAGTAGCGCATATGGTAGGCTGTACAAGCTTGCCAGTTTTTCGTAGCCGCGTACTGGGTGTTGTCGGTCACTTAGAAACTGTTGCTGATAGAAGAGCTAATCAGGCAAGGGAAATGGTTTAAGGCCCAAGAAAGGGGCTCACAAACTCTCCAACAGAGGCGCGCCCTTTGGTCCTGTGCTGTTTTACTAGGAGGAGTGCGATAAGCATGCTGGTAAAGCTAGTAATCACAGACAGGTAGCTTGCAATCTGTGCCGGAGATATGGTAGTAGTCGAGAGGTCGTCACTGTTATTTGAAGGGCTAGTTGTCGGAATGGCAAGGAAAGCCATGTTTGCGTTGAGAAGTATGGAGGCCTGGGAATGTTAGCGTCAGATACACAATATGATAATGTTACCAAATGAGGTGTATCTTACATAGACGATGTGCTCGCTCCACTGGGTGTTAAGGTCCGAGAAGAACTCTACACAATGAGCCTTGAAATTAGACCGGTCAACCTGAAGCTCTTCCATAGTACCAAGGTGAACGTTCGGGGCAGCAAACAAGATTGGCGAGAGCAGCTTGATGAACCAGGTTCGCTCATGTTTCGGTTTCTTGTTAATGAAATTGGACTGCGATCGACTGAGCCGAGCTCCCCATTGTCCGTAGAAGTTTAGGAACCGGTCGTGCGCTGAGGTGAAGTCAGTCTACTAAAGCCTCTTAGAATCGTTACATCTATATCATACACATCATTGACATGAATCGTCCTGCCAAACGTCGTAAGACAATCAAGCCGTGCAGGAACACCCATTATAGAAACGCACCAACACACCAGGCGGAGTTATCAGTTCCTGTGTGACGGTCTATGTCTAGCAAACTTATTATCAAGGGGCTGGCTACTTACTTGAGGCAGCTTCGACAATTTCAGTCATTTCTTTCAGATCAGCCATGGTGTGTTTAGTAACCGACGATCCGCTTGTATGTACATCTGCGAGTTAATACGTCAATTTCTGATGGCGCCGATCACCAGGACAATATTTTTCACCGGTTCGGGAGTCCGTGATCATGCTTCTTACAAGATCATATATAGCAGGTGTCGCTTTGTTGACGTTTGGAAAAAGATCCCAGTGAGACCTGTGACCTATGGCCTTGAATACGTTGCTGAACAGCAAACTTTTGGGTCCGACATACCAATATTGGTATTCCAAGTAGGATCCTGATAGATATTATTGGCCAATGCGAAGGCAGGTAGCAGAAAGAACCTCACTGATATGTGTTGCGGATAAATCTCCTCTCACCTCGGACAAAAACCCAGATATATCGTATGGCTCCAGCCAGAACAAGCTTCGGGTCGAGGGACAAGCGTAATAATATCCGCACCACATTTCACCATCTACTTCAACCGTTTCAAGAACAAGATGAGTATCTTCAGATTGATAGATATTTCTCGACCTGGCAAAGTCCTCAAATTGCGCAATATATCCCTCGACCATATTCAGTTCCTGCTCATCCCAGATCCAGTTCTCTGTGATAATCCTCTAAGATATCCATTCATCAGGCCAGCGATATTGTGAATTTGAGCCTCCTAACCTTGTCAAAGTGATAAAAGTATGGTTGACCTTCTGGATGCGTAATCTGTACCCAGCCTGAGGGTAGCTCACCACTCCAAATAAAGTCACACCGGCTCAAAAGGCGCAAAGTCCGACAAAACTTACAGCACGAAGGTTCTCTGTGCCGCTCTTAGCTCATAATCCGGACGCTGTAGCGAGCTGTCGAGATCTACTTTCAGTAGAGTGTGAGGAAGGTGAGATGAATGCCTTGCATTTTTCGAGTCCGCTTGTACCTAGGTACTTCCGTTGGCATGATTGGATAGATTTGATCAGAGATGCCATCGGAGACACCCGTTGCACTGGAAGTCCCTACGTCGTCTTCAGGGCTTAGGGATGGTGCAGCAGGGACAACCAAGGTAAGTCTTGATCCATTGACGTAAGATGGTTGTACCACGAGTGTTTGTAGTGAGGGGTCATTTTCGGTATAAGAGGCCAAGGAAATAGAATCTTCTGGAGACCAATGATCCCTAATATGATGGTAATCCGATTCATCTGAAAGTGTAGTTGATGAGGGCGGCAGAACTTGAAGCGCAATGTCGGATGATGATCTCTGTAACGAGTGCACGGATCTTGAGCCTAAACTTGTCGTAGACTGCGAAGGTAGGCAGGCTACGGCAACTGAGACGTCTGCCCGCGACCTCATTCCCCCAGAGTTGCTACCCACCATGCGATTAGGGTCGGAAGGAACGATTCGAGTGGACCCGCGCTTCATGCCCATGAGGGATACAAACTTCCGACAAAGATACCAAAGGGATAGGTAAATGTCACGATATGAATGAACGAGGCGCTTGAAGGAGATGAGACGAAGAGCTTGTATTATCTGTTGATTGATTCTAACCATGCTCGCCCCAGATAGCGAAAGATGATGGCTAGATGTTCCGTGGAAGATGAAAGGGCGTGCATTATATGTCCCAACGCTGTGTATAGATCTTAAGGCACGTTGTGATGGTTTTGCATCGTTTAATGAGAAGACCTGTCAAGAGTCATGACAAGTGTGCTTCGCACAGCCTGTATTCATAGCCAAATTCCCATTTGGAGAGCTCATTTTTTGAACCAGAACTATTTACAGTCGGCACTGACCCACCAAGGACCCATTAAGACCGCTTCGTTCCTGGTAGGTTACATATACTTGGGAAATGTCCCAATTAAGCTGTGCTTACCTCCGCAAAACATACATTTGCGCGTTCCTCCATATTGAAACTCATTGGGCCCTTTTGGTTCGTCGTTCCGCCTGCGTTATCCGGGAATTTCAGATTCAATGGTATACTTAAACCATTCCACTAGTCCATATCGAAACTGACTCAGGCCGCTGGCTTAAGCAAGGTCAATCTTTGTTGGGTTGTGCTGAGTCAGAATTAGCCACATGCCGATGCACCCGACCAGGGGTGACGATACAAAGAGTTGCCACCACCAGCCAAGACCTACAGACCTGATCCCATTCCCCCGAAGGTTTTTTTCTCCAACTCTTGCCCACCGCTGGTAATCTACCGTCTCCCATGTACTATGACCCACCAACCCTGAATAGGCGATCAGGCTCAGGTGGTCAGGCTGCAAGCTAAGAGAAGCGCAAACATTCTCATGCTTATCACGGTCGCAATACTTTGATGCCTTGCGTCACGCAACGCAACACTTCTGTCGTGTCATGTTCTCTAAAGAGCTTCCTCTCACCAAGAACGCAAAAAAGCTGGATGCGTAAGCCAAAATCAAATTTCATCAAATTTCACCCTCGGCGAAAATCTCAACGAAGCGTTCTTTTGAAGGGCTAGGTACAGTTCTGCCCAGTAGAAATACCCCATATCTCCCCAGTGCACCACTAGACCTCATATCTTTGTTCCTGAGAAAAATCATCTGGGAGAAGCCCGTGAATGGGAAGTTTGGGCCTATACCGAGGATGGATTTCGAAATGTTGACGGTGAGAAAGTGATGTATTGAATGGCGAGCAACACTTGATGTTACATGCTCTTGAGCTTACGGATATGCGTAACCACAGATGGCAACTCAATCGCTTATTAATTTCACAGCAGAAAGTGCATTTGTCGAGGCTCTAGCAAAGAAAAAATGTTGTTTTTTCACGACTACAATACTTACATGGGCCTCCAGCCACGCTGAATGAGGTGATTCTGGGAGTTTTCCGGGTTGGTTAATTACAAAGGCCAAATAATAAGGCTATTCGATCCCGTAGAGCTTTCCGTTGAACAAGTCCGCAGGGATGTCGCGGCCGCCTTTGTATCCAAGGCATCTGTGAGGCCAGGAGGTGCCAATACATCATGCCAGTTCATCTTAGTGCCCTGGATCTCATGAGAGGCGACCTGACGAAAGGGCAGAAGGATCATGACAGATTTCTCCTATGAAAATGTCAGTCTCTATGAAGCGACAGTCAACGCAAAGCATGGTAGCTCGGCAAAGGCCCTGTGCGCCACACGCGGTTTGCCACATGAATTAAAGGCTTATTCGGGCTGTTGCGAAGTCTGTTATGGTGCCGCAGAGCATAAAAGGTAAGCTACTTATGTGCCCTGGCTGTGTGACAAATTTTCGTTAGGGCCCATTAGAAGCAATATAAGCTAGATTGCAGGGTTATGGCAATACATAAGGCATGAGTACGAGTGACTTCGTTCAGCAATAAACTCTATGAGCACGACGTTACCAGCCCTGAAGGCCTGATGTCTTAAAGCTTATGGCAAAATATGGGGTTCATGGTCACAACAAAATAAACGAGCTTTGAGGCGGTGTGAGGACAGATTCCTTGGAAAGTGTTACCATTTGAAGAGACAGATGAGATACCAAATTTGATCATGATGTCTCCAAATTAGACAAGGCAGGCAAATATTATGAGCTAGAGTTGAATATTACCAGAATGTGACCACCTTACTAGCAAATAGTAAAATTTCAAAATCCCAGAGACGGTTACATGTTCAATACAACGTGTAGTATCAGCAATAATGTGTCCCAAGATACCATACCTTTAAAGGCCGAATACTGAGCCTCACAATCCATCAATTGTAATAACATGCAGCATCTACCCCCGTTTAGGGTGGATAGAGATATTGACTGTCTTTCTTGTAGAACTTCTTGTTACAATGTAAAAAAGTTCCTTGTACACTCAAGATAGTGGCCGCGTGTCGATACACCCAAGTTTAGTAGGTATTTTAGTGTAAGAAGTTTGGTTGCTGTTACCATTGCCAGCCTAACCCCTAAAGAACTTTTTAAATTGTTGCCACCACTGATAGTCTACTTTCTCCCAGGCCATCAGGATGCACCAACCGATGAGTGAGCAGACCATTATAGTCACGAGGCCTATGGTTATACGTGCGATCAGACTCGAGTGGTCGAAGCACATAAAGAGGTAAGCCAAGAAAAAAGTAACCATCCTGTAGTTGGGAAGATAAGTAGTATGATGGTGGCCGCGTGAATTGTCCATGCTTACGCCCACATAAGGAGTGAGAAGGGAAGGCTGTACATAATAGCAAGGGTTTCGAGACCGTGTGTGTTATGATGTCTCTTGCTGAGAAAGGTACGCTGATCAAATTAATTAGCGCACAACGGGAATGTGGAAAGTCATTTAAAAAAGCATTTACAAGTTCGGTTATATTATCTTGTTTCCTTCGTTTATGCTGTCGAACCAACAATAGCGCAATCATCATGCAGCCGAAACTGGTAGCGACCGATAAATAGCTTGTGATCTGGGCAGCAGTGCGAAAATGTGGTACAGCGCCCGCATTGCTCGATGGGTCATTTGATGGAATTGCGAGGAAGGCAACATTAGCATTTAGCAAGATAGAGGCCTGAAGATTGTGAGTTAGCAATACCTATATGGGTTTCAAAACCAACAGCTAGGGCTCACATGAACGATATGGTCGCGCCATTGCTTATTGAGTTTTGAGAAAAATTCTACCCATTGGTCTTTGATGGTGAGTTTGTCGACCCACATTCCTTCCATGGCCTTCAGATGGACGTTGGGAGAGGCGAACAGCAAGATATTGAATATTTTGATGGCCCATGTTTCCTGAGGTCTATCATTCCCATGGATAGTTTGAGAACGACTAAGACGTGCTCCGTATTGTCCATGAAAGTTAAGGAACTGATCGCGCGCTGTAGTGCGAGTGAGCACTGATCCAAGATTACAGTTAGCCCTACTTCGTACCAATCATCTGCATAAACCTTCCTAAAAGGGCTTTAAATTTTTGGGATAGGGTTGACATAGTTAAATAAAGCAATACCAATGCACCAGCCATTTGACTGGGCGTAGCCCGCTTTTTCTAGGAAAGCATAACCTAAATACGATTCTGCATGAGTTCTAAACTTACTGGTAGCGCTGTCGATGATATCTGCCATCCCCTTGAGAGTTTTTGCATTTTGGTTGATGGTCGTTTCCGGACTTGTCAAGACATCTTTATAACAATAATCAGGTCAACAATGCGGGGTCATTTCAACACCAGTTTTACCTGTCCGAGCAGCTTCGATTACGTCTGCCACGTGGTGTAAGATATCCATGGATACCCGATTGATGTTGGGGAATAGGTCCCAATGATACCTGTATGCAAATATGTCAGCGTGATTGCATGTTACTATATTATGATGATCACCAATATTCATACTCCAGATAACTCTCTAGTAACATTAGGAAGTTGTAGTGCATCTATGTGACGCTTTACTTGTTTCACTTACTGATATGTGTATGATGAAGCTCACCCCGAACCTCTTCTAAAACGTCTGATATATCAAACTTCTCCAGCCAGAAGAGTGAACGATCGGAGTGGACAATGTAATAGTACCCGCACCAAGCCCTGCCATCTGCATTTATACTGAGCTCGAGCACAAGATCTGTATCATCAGGCTGGAAAAGATTTCTGGACCGCGTGAAGTCTTCCATCTCGTCAATAAAGTTTTTGATCTCTTGTTGTTGTTTAGAGTCCCACATCCATGCTTCGGTGATAATCCTCTGGTCAGGTTAGCTATGTCAAGGTTCCACCGGGCCGAATTGATCATGTACCTTCTCCTGGTGGTAGAAAAATGGCTGCCCTTCAGGATGAGTGAATGGAGCCCAGCCATGCGGCAATGTACCCCTAAAATAGCCTCAGCCAGAACCAGTGTGAAGAAGTCCAAGGACGCACAATGAGAAGGTCCTTTGTGCCGGCTGGAGAACAAATTTGACTTTCTTAGGGTGGCTTGAATTGAGAGGTTGAGCATTCTCCAGTGCTATAGGGTCAGTGCGAGCTTACATGATTCTATCTCTGCTATACCTTCCTATCTTTGATGGCATTATGGGATATATGTATTTGGAAATTTCATCAGAGGATACTAAACCGCTGGGAAGGGGCAGCTGCGCCATGTGACTATCATGCTGGAGGGTTGGAGCGGCAGGAAGTACTACAGAGATGCGGGAAGCATTTGCTGACTGTGCAACGCGAATAATTTGGCGAGACATATCATTTTCAGGTCCATCCCCTCGCACTGCAGATATGCTTTCAGTGTATTGTCGCTCCGCTAAGCTGTCTACAGAATCGCTTGAGGGTGATGGAGGCAAAACTTGTAAAGTATAGTCCCCAGATGAAATCGAAGGTGACTGTGATAATGTGTTATATTCCACCAAGTTCGGCCCATGTATGAGCCTCGGGGAGGGGAGCGTCCCCCGTTCTGCTTGATTAGAGTGTAGAGACGCAATGCGTTGACGCTGGTGGATGCGATCGGAGGTAGATGGAAGATGGGGGACATACCGCATCGAAAGATAAGATATCCGTGGGCGCAGAGACCATAGAAGGGCTCTGAGGTGTTGACACCATCGAAGAAGAGACGGAACTGGAAGATACTGAAAAAGATGTCGGAAGGTGTTCAGGAGTACTGAATGAGGCATTGTCGACGCCTTGCTCGTATTCGAAAGTGCCGCGGAGTGAGGTTTTATACCTCGTATACAACATTTAGACGCTAAAAAGACATATATTAAAAGATCACAAGCACAGGTTTACACAGCGATTAGAAGCCCACCCTGGCATAGACTCGGATCAGTGCTGATAACGAGGTCAATGATTGCTCAAGTGCCGCGGAGTGAGAATTTATACCTCTTATACAACATTTAGACGCTAAAAAGACATATATTAAAAGATCACAAGCACAGGTTTACACAGCGATTAGAAGCCCACCCTGGCATAGACTCGGATCAGTGCTGATAACGAGGTCAATGATTGCTCGTAAATCGCCACCTGTGTCAGCAGAGACGCTGGCACGATGGTGGCATCCACAGTCCCACAGGCGAGGCAGCGAGGCAGTATCAGCATGTATGAATGGAATGACAATTAGAGTGAGAAGGGTGCCAGAGAGACCCTGTCAAGCAAGGTGATGTAAAGTATTATCTGCATACTTAACGTAAACAATAAATATGAGGTTGACCTGCGATGTGTACGCGGAGGCTGCTGAGGGAATTGCCTATGCAAACAACAGAGTAACACATTGAGCGTGTTTTGCGCAACCGGGCGACCTAGTGGACAAGTAGGTCTGTGTACAAGTAGGACTACAGGCCTCCAAAAATACAGACTAGTATATATATATAATATATAGATAGACTCGTGTGTGGCAACGAGCTCTCAAACGTCTCATCCGGTCATACCTGGCTGTTTGGCTCTCCGTTCCGCTGTTCTAGTCGATGTCGTACATCTTTCATCCATAAGCTTAGACGCTGTAGTCCGCTGGAAGAGGCTTGATCGTTTTCGTTAATGTTCGTTTCGTTGTTTTTCGTAAGCTTAGCTTTGAACCAGCGACGCCATTGGAACTCCGTCTCTTCCCATGCCATCCAGATACACCAAAGGATGAGGAGAGTAATTAGTGCGATCGATATCCCAACGATGGAGCGTGCTACTGCACTCGATATTTTGAAGCACATGAGCATGAACGCCAAAAAAAAAGTCACCATTCTAATAGTACAACATTAGCAGCCACCCCTGGAGTATATAAGCGAAAGCTAATGGGCTTACCCCCATGTAAGTAGGGCGTATGGTAGGCTGTACACGCTTGCCAGTTCCTCGAAACCACGCACTGGATGTTCTCGGCCACGCAAATACTGTCGCTAATAGAAAAGGCATGTCGGTGGGAGAATGAATACGATGTACAACAAAGACTCACGAATTCCGCCACAGTGGCACGCTCTTTGGTTTTGTGCTGTCTCACTAGGAGGAGTGCAACGAGCATGCTAGCGAAACTAGTAATTACAGATAGATAGCTTGCAATCTGTGCCGGAGATCTGGTCGCCAAGACGTCGGGAGTGTTATTCGAAGGATCATTGGACGGGATGGCGAGAAAGGCCACGTTTGCGTTGAGAAGAATGGATGCCTAGCATGAGGGTGTTAAATACACAAACTTGTTACAACTACAGAACGATCTTACATGAACTATGTGCTCGCCCCATTGGGTGTTGAGTTTTGAGAAGAATTCCTCACAACGGGACTTCAGGGTTAATCTATCAACCCAAAGCTCTTCCATAGCGTTCAAATGAACATTCGGTGCGGCGAACAAGATTGGCGATAGAAGCTTGATAAACCAAGTTCGTTGATGTTTTTCTCTCCCGTGAATGGATTGTGATCGGTTGAGACGAGCGCCCCATTGTCCATGGAAGTTGAGAAAACGATCGTGCACTGGGGTAATGTTAGCATTATGACTCCTTGTAAGGTCACATCATACATAGCAAGCACATGAATCTTCCTATAGGACAAGGCGATCAGAACGTGCGAAGATATTTGTGATGGCAACGCACCAATACACCAGCTGGAATTCGAGCATTCCCAGCGTCCTGTATGAAAGTCTGTATCGGCAAAAACAGAAATATCGTAAGGTATACGTACTGGAAGCAGCTTCGACGACGTCAGCCATTTCTTTGAGCTCGGCTGTGGTGTGATTGATAGTGGACTGTTCACTCGTCCTTACATCTGCGAGCGGGTGTTTAGCCATCCATGAATCTGATTACCAGAATGATAATCATTTCACCAGTTCGAGAGTCCGTGATTGTGTTCATGACAAGATCATATGTAGCGCGTGTGGGTTTGTTGACGTTCGGAAAAAGATCCCAGTGGTACCTTATTTTTTAAGCTTGTGGTCCAGAGCGAGCCAAAAACGAACTTAACATACCAGTACTGGTATTCTAGCAAGGATTCTGACCAAAAAAAAAAGAGATTATGGTAAACTAAGGAGAAAATAGGCAGTGGAAATATGTCTCACTGATATGTGTTGGGTGTAAATCACCTCTTACCTCTTCCAGAGACTCGGAAATATTGTACGTCTCCAGCCAGAATAAACTTCGTGTTGAGGCGCAAGCGTAATAATATCCGCACCATATTTCATCGTTTACTTCAACTGTTTCAAGGACAAGGTGTGTATCATCAGGCTGATACAGATTCCTTGACCTAGCGAAGTCCTCGAACTGCGCAATAAAACCATCAATGAAACCCATTTCTTGCTCATCCCAAATCCAGTTCTCTGTGACGACTCTCTGTTACATGTCCATTTATTAGGCCAGTAACACCATGAGAACGAGCTTCTAACCTTTTGAGCGTGATAGAAATATGGTTGGCCTTCTGGATGCGTAATTTGTTCCCAGCCTAAGGGCAGCTCGCCACTTAAAACAAAGTCACACCAGCTCACAAGGCGCAAAATCCGACAAAACTTACAGCACAAAAGTTTTCTGTGCCGCTTCTAGCTCGTAATGCGGACAATCTAGCGAACTGTCGAGCTCTACTTTCAGTAGATTGTGAGGAAGTTGAGATGAATCCCTTGCATTTTTCGAGTCCGGGTGTACCTAGGAACTTCCTTTGGCATGATTGGATAGATTTTTTCAGAAATGCCGTCGGAGAAACCCGTTGCACCAGAAGTCCCTGTGTGGACCACATCGCCTTCAGGGCGAAGGGATGGTGCAGCGGGGACCACCAAGGAAAGCCTTGATCCATTGACGTAAGACGGCTGTACCATGAGTGTTTGTTGTGAGGGGTAATTTTCGGTATAAGAGGCCAAAGTAACGGAATCCCCTCGAGACAAACGATCCCCAGTACGATAATGTTCCGATCCATCATGAAGCATAGATGATTCTGGAGGTACAACTTGCAGCGCAATGTCGGATGATGATCTCTGTAACGAGTGCATGGATCTTGAATATAACATTGTCGTAGGCTGCAAAGGTAGGCAGGGTACGGCAATTGGGGTATCTTTCCTTGACCTCATTTCCCCAGGGCCATTCCCATCTACGTGGCTAAGGGCGGGTTGACGAGAAGGAACGAGGGCGCTGCGCTTTTTGCCCATGAGGGATAAGTGCTCCCGGAAGGATTGCCATAGGAGTACCCAGATATTACGGCAGGACTGGACGAGGCGTTTGAGGGAGATGCGACGAAGTGCCCGTAGTATCTGTAGGACAACACTGGGAACCATACTCGGCACTCAGTTAGTGGAGGACAATGCCTGGAAGTGCTGTGGAGGCTGAGAAGGTGTGCATTATATATTGGGAAGCAGAAGAGACGCCGTCAAACACGTTGTGTACCAAAAAGGCAAAAAGCACTGCTTCATAGGAACCACCTGTCAGTCACAGAAGCAATTTTTTTTACATAGGAATGCAGAATCACTTGAGTTGCTCACTGCATTTTCAAATGGGGGAATGACGCTACCAGAGGCCCACCCACAATATGAAAATTGCTGTTATCTCTAGCGCAGACAAGGCCTTGGTGAGAAGCACTGATGTCAATTTCTGTCTGTCGTAATAGGGTGGGTGGGTCAAGGGTTTTCGAATAGAAATTAAGTAGAGCCTTGAGAATGATATTGAGCAGATTAGTGATCGAGAGTCGAAACAATGTTTCCCCGCCTGACAAGTGAGAGGCACATTGTAGACGCTGAGTAGCTCCAGGGAGTAGCCAATATGATAAGACAGATTCCATTTAGTTGGAGTACAAGTGGTGGGGATTTCTATATGATAATTGAATGCGTTGAACGTTGAGCGCTCGAGCGCTGGAGCTCTGCGTTGAAGTTCAGATCTAGAGCTTGATAATTCCCACATATATACACCGATTGATTGGTTGGTATTCAAGCTAGCTTTGATCATGCAGTACAAATGGCGTTTATAGGTAGACTAAACC
Organism: Calocybe gangraenosa; assembly: GCA_018221785.1. NCBI lineage: Eukaryota > Fungi > Basidiomycota > Agaricomycetes > Agaricales > Lyophyllaceae > Calocybe > Calocybe gangraenosa. Next base: position 44,185 of record JABCKK010000009.1, read on the forward strand.
AATCAAACGCAGGGAGTTTATTCCAGAAGAGGTTATGAAGGCAGGGGCTGCTTCTCTACAAGATTCAAGATTTGTTGGAGGTGAGAGAGAGAGTACATAGATTAGATTAGATTATCTCGAGTTTCTTTCCACTCACCGTGGCCAAAGCCCCCATGAAAGCGAACGAGCATACCGTTATCATAGGAAAAAAGGCGATTCTTATTCCCTATCTCCCAGAACATGTGCCGGTAAGCCAATGTATACTTAAGTAAAGTTGACGTATCCCAACAACATTCGTCTTTAGAAGTACCACTCTTGGATGCGTGATGAAGAGCTTCAGCGGCTTACGGCGAGCGAACCGCTCACTCTAGAAGAGGAGTATGAGATGCAACGTATGTACCTTACTATACCAAAGAAAATCTAATTGACGTGGAGTAGAAAAGTGGCGCCTTGATGAGGACAAACTAACCTTCATTATTTTAGCACGCGATGCTTCACACCATGACTGGGAAACATCGATTGAAGACGCCGAGGCAATGTCCCCAAATGATACTAGTATCAGAGCGCTACCCATGGTTGGCGATGTGAACGTGTTTCTCAAAGGAGCAATACCTAACCAAGCTCACAAAGATGAGGTAGATCAGGATCAGGATTTTGAAGCTGAGGTAGAAATCATGGTCGCAGGTAACACATAACAAGTACCTATTCAAGACATGAATTTGACCAGTGTGTTTAGAACCAGCCTTTCGTCGCAAGGGCATTGCATTTGAAGCTCTACAGCTTATGCTTGAATATGCTACTGGGGTTAAGCGCTCATCTTTAGGGCCTACAAAAGCCAGTTCATCGATCAATTCACTTGGGGTTGCGAGTTCTCCGTTAGTTTCATGATCCTCATCCTCCATCTTCCATTTCTCAAAGATGGACACTAGGGAACAGCACTCTAGAGGCCTAGGAGTGCCTCCAGAGGCTCTAGTTGCACGTATCAGTGACACCAACCTAGCGAGTATTCACCTATTCGAGCTATTAGGATTTCGGATCGTGCGGCATGTGGAGGTGTTCAAGGAGGTCGAGATGCGCTGGAAGACAGATATATGTCAGGATTTCGCTGTCAATTGAAATTGTTCAACCGCAACACTTGGCAAGTTTCTGGCGAGACATCCGATAGAGTCACAGGCTCGCTATCATTATATGTAGATGGCTATAAGTTCCGCGGTAGTGATTACTACCTGGGGCCCTCGGCCTTGTTGGGGAGATACTTAACATATATAGTTTTAGGATCCGGTCATGATGCATGGTGCATGAGGAGACGCGCTATTTGCAACCACCCGGCCCCTCTCCATTTCTCTTGGCCTCCTAAGACCGCAACTGTATATACCAGATGACCAGCCATCTCTCCAAAAGATATCATCGGACCTACACTTCTCAACATTTCAAATGACAAGTGCCATGAGTTATTTTACCAATGAATCCATACTTGCTCAACATTACATTCTCCTTCAGGAGGGGGTCTGAAGTAAAGCATGCAAAATATGGTAAAAAAGAAAATAGGGAGGGTGTTGTGTAGTCGGGGTATCGGTCTCAAGAAATACTTACGAAAAGGAAAAAAACATGTGTAACAGAAGGATAATGAGGGACTTATGCTAACTTAGCAAAATATACGGGGTATTGGTAATTGTGATGGGTTGTCACATGTCGAGGGAAGAGGTTAGGGGGAAGGCAACCAGTAACTGCCATCCCCAAAGCAGAATAGCAGCATCTCCTAAACGCCCTGTAGATGTTTAATCCCTCTTGTGGCGAATCACACCTAGGGGGAGACGGAAGACAGGATTCGCCTCGGCAGCAAGCATGTCGGCAAGGCCAATATAGTATGCAATGAAGGCGGTAACGACACCGAGAATACCTCCAGCTTTTGTTGCTCTGTAAAAGAAATTCGTAAGCAAAGTGACAGGCGATCGAAGGTCAGCCGGAAAGAAACCAACCCTGCGCTGTTATTGAACTCGCCACCAGCAAGGCATGCGAATGTCACGCCAAGGAAGAAAAACAGAGATATGAACGCAATACTTTTACCCAGGGTGGCAATGCTATGATGATCATTGGATTGGTCAATGCAAGATCAGGTATTAAAAGTTACTAGCCCACCCGAGGAAAAATGTGACCATGCACCAACAGAGGAGATAGATACCAAGGGCGCTCTGAAGCTCCGATTTCGGTGAGTTGGCATAGGCAAGAGAAATTCCGCTTCCGGGGATCAAAATAGTAGCGTACGACATCCAGAATGCGCCATATGAAGTGAAAGCTGCCAAGCAATCATAACGGGTTAGCTAGAGCTTGAATGAAATACGATAGCGTAAAAATCGGATGAAATATGGGGACGCATCAGCAAACATTGGATTTGCTGGCCGTGACTTTATTTGTCAACAAACAGGGGTTTGCGCCATCCACTCCAACCAGAATGCGTGAATATGCGATGCGATCAACATTAAAGCGCAAAGTATCAGCCGTACAACGGTCTTTGACCGCCTGTATCGGATGGTTGACGTAGAAATGATAGCCGACCCGCGCGGCGGCACTCCTTTTTCGCGGATAGAGAGCGAATGCGTACCTGCAGCGCCAAAAACATTGTTCCGGGGAAACTCCCACATGCCAGCTAGGAACTGGGCTAGACCACCGCAAAAGATGGCCATGCCTACGACGACGTTGGGGTGCGCGATGCCACGCGTCTGAATGTTGTACATCGACAAGATGAATGTTGTCGACGCAAAACTGAACAGGCCACTATTGGGTATGATTTCAGCATGTGTATGAGAACGAGACAAAGGTGAGAGCCTACAGAGTAGCGGGGTTGGCGATGTTGGAAGGTCGCGGCGTATGGTGAACAGCGGATAGGCCATTGTTTTGTTCTACCCGAGAAGACTCGCTGGTCCCTTTCTCCATATCTTGTTTGGACATTTTTTGTGCTGAGAGATGGGGGGATGATGTACCAACTGCAGACAAGGGAGGAGCTACGGGTCCTTTATTTATTTCAACTCGGTTGGAGCTATTTAAACTAGCGCTGCCATGCCCTTCTGATTTGGTCATTTAACCTTGTACATTCGTGGAAAAGTGATTGCGTGGCAGAAGCAGCCAATTCTATGGGTCATATGGGGTCTTTAGTCGGTCGACTCGTTGTGCCACATCTCCGCCGGACACCGCCTACACCTCACATCGGCTTCCCCCCATCCCCTTTGCCTTTCAAGTACTCTATGTATACAATGGCGCCCAGCAAAACATTCCTGCTCCGCACATAGAGAGGATGAAAGTACAACAGCCATCAAACACGTCGTCGATCACGATAGCCGACTTTTCGCCTTAGGCAACTTCTTTATCCCCATTGATCGCCACAAACATGACAAAATGCTTCCAAAAACTGTACTACCCCAAATGTTTCATCATTCAAAAAGTATCATAGTTACCAATCTGGGCACTGAAGTGCTGCATTCCAAAAGGAGCCTTACTACACTCGGAAGACCCACAGCCAGCTTTACATCTTTACATCTTGCAACGTGTAAGACCTCAAATTCGGCTGTTTGTTCGGAGGAGTGCTGAGATCTTTGACTTGAGCTGGGGACACTGAATAAACCTGGGTCCGGGCTATCTTGGCGAACGCAGAGGGTTTTACGGCAAGGTAGTGTAGCTGAACCGAACACAATTCGCCGAACAGTAAACTATCCCCGAACAAGCCTTATTGGCGAAGTTGCACCTCCGGGTCAATATGCCGAAGCAAGATTCTGCGACACAACATCACATCACTTGATTGGGAGTCTTTAGAAAAGTTTGCATCATCATATTGATTCTACCAGCCCTGCTTAGACCCCTGAAAACGAATCTGGTCGACCCTAGGCTATTCTTAGCACGCAGCACGCATAACAGACGACATATCGGAGGTGCCATAAATACCGAAGCTTTCACATTACGTGAACATCTGGAGGGCTTACTCGCAACCTGAAAATTTCCTACGCTTGCCCGCCGTCCCACCACATAAACAGTCACATGCACCACGACATGCATAGAACCGTAGAGCCTTGACAACCTCAGGTTCAATGCTGCAGTCAAGGATCGCGTCTTTCAGATCTCGGAAGTCGATACTCAGCTCTGATGTTCCTCACGACGAACACCTCCCTAGAGATGCTTGTCACTTCTGTTATTACAGCCTAATAGTAGATACTGTCTTTTCTCTGTCTACTGGATTCATATTCCTCACTAGTGATCACCCATTTATAACTCGATACAGCTAGAGACAATCGTCAACGGACTTGCTTGTCACATTGACATGCGCTATCTAATCTTCTCTCTGGGGCAACATCTTTCGTGCGAGAGACTTCCGAGGAATCTCCGAGGCACTAGACATCCTCTACCATGTCCTATTTCTATAGTGGCATGGGATGTGCAATTAACACAAAGCGGGCTCGTACCCTAGTTGCCATTCGCAGAAAGCTCAGCATTTCCTGTCCTAATTGAAGTACGATACGGTTGATCAAAGTACCCTATTACTTAAGTGGAGAATAGAGGGCGTAAACATGCTGAGAATCACTTTTATCGACAGCATGACAATTCTTTCATGGTATTTAGAGATATGCGAATGAATTGAGGCCTTAAATTATGACACTAACTCATAGCACTTCGTAAAGCCTTACTGGTCTACCGTAGAACATAGCGTCATTCAACTTGTAGATCGTCACTTGTGCGCTAGATATCCGGAGTTCAGCAAGTCTCTTAACCCTGATGGTTTTCATCTCGGGTCTCGATTTAGGTACTTCCAGGTGAAGTTGCCCACGGTAACGATGAATCCGGTAGAGATATTTGGGAGAGATCGGGGAAACAATCCGGGCTAGAGGGCGTTGACGTTGACAGTGGTTAGACTTGAACGATGATATAGTAAATCATGACGTTGCTAACTTGCTGGGTAGGGGTAAGTCATTTGCGTATGGGCTAGTGCAAGAGTATGAGAGACATTGGAACGAATGTATGTGTAGGGGGGATCAATGCATACACGTAACCAGCACTGGAGGCGACGTGAATTTCTTGGCGATTCTTCAAGATGTCTTCCTAGCAATGACCTTCGTGGAGCGATACACTCAGGAGGTGTCGTCAGCCTTCTTCTCGGCGCTTTCTACAAC
>JABCKK010000009.1:49419-75982 GCA_018221785.1 Calocybe gangraenosa
AGTAAAAAAGCTAGAGTGAAAATTTGTGTACTAGTGGCTTGGCTGACCACGGCGGGCTTGGCGGCTGGTGCTTCTACAAACCGAACACCGACATCGCCCGCTTTGAATATTTGTTGTCCCGCATGGCTTATATACGGCGATAGACTGTAAACCTTTGGACCTGTCTACTTTACCAATTTTCCTTGCCCTCTTGCAGCCTTTGGTCATTTCTTGATGCAGCGATAGTCACGGGGTTACATAGCGACGGCTTTTCTGTGAGTTTACAGTTTGCAACGCGTTTCGCCCTTGAGTTCTCCGGCCTTCCCCCTTCACCCTGTGCGCTCATCGCCGTTCGAGTGCGCTTAAAACCGATTAACTTTTTTTTTTTCACGCTAAAACATAGGGAGGGTATCAATGATCTCTGCGAATCAACTCCTGGGGTGTCATTCGCAAGCAGCTCACTGAGTATCATGAGCAGAGCTCTTTGTATGCTAGCATGGACGCTCTTGCTTCCTACGGTAGAGCATACCATGCGGGCATTTGACTAGTAAATTCATTATGAAACGAAACACATGATGGAAAGGTCCATCTTTGATGGATCTTTGATCCACATCAAAAGTATTAGGCTGTGCGTGGTTTCCAACCCCGCCTGAATCACACATTTATGTCGGAGCTCGCAGGTTTCGGCTCTTTCAAGGAGCTTGAAGCCCCCCCACTGTGTGGACCCACCCCGAATCGCTGGACGTTCTTGTTCGCAGCTGCGCTGCTATGGCCAACAAACACACACCGCAGTCTTCCGTCGAATCAGTCGTCTCGACCTCGTCTGAGTACAGTTCGAGAGAAGGGCTTCGTGCACATCCGACGGAGGGACCTCAACATGTCTACTTCCCTGGTGGTTATTCTAGACCTGATGAAAGTGTCGATTCGCTCGACAGTCTTCAACGTGCGTCTTTTACTGTATTTCTTTTCTCCTAGAAAGACCCCTGAAAAAAAATCCCACTCATCAGGCAAGCCCACACCGCCTGGTCTAGCAAATTTTCAGTATCCCCACCGGTGAGCTTTTATCTTTGCACTTCCCCCTTGCTTTTTTTCTGAGACCATTTTGATTGACTGTCTTGATCAGCCCCAAGGCAATTGACCCAAACCTATATCCTATTCCTTCTCCCTCCCCTTTTAACCTGCCCAACACACCGTTCCAGCCCAACTCCCCGTACATGTGGAACCAACAAAATGACTCGCGCATGTCAATAGGTTCCCTTGACTCACGGTGGAGGAAGCGCCAAAGGCTGGCGGTGAAAAGAGGTATTGTGAGGAAAGTCAAACTCACGAAGGGTAATTTCATCGCGGAATATCCTGTCCCTACGGCTGTAAAAAATGCTATCGAGCCCGTGTACGCTGCAAATTCTACTACGGAGTTCTCGTGAGTTTTTTAAATTTAGTTCTTGTCACAAGTAGAGGATCTATAATCATGAAATCTAGGCATATGCGTTACACTGCTGCAACATGCGATCCGGACGATTTCACGGAAGCGAACGGTTACTCGCTCCGCACAAAGATGTACAACCGGGACACGGAGATTCTTATTGCAGTGACGTCCTATAACGAGGATAAGACCCTTTACGCCCGTACGCTACATGGAGTCATGATGAACATCCGCGACATTTGCAAGACGAAACAATCGAAATTCTGGCGCAAGGACGCGGAGGAAGGCCTCCCGAACTGGCAAAAGATAACTGTTGCACTTGTTGTCGATGGGTTGGACGCAATGGACAAGAGCGTCTTGGACATTCTGGCTACGGTCGGTTTGTACCAGGATGGTATCATGAAGAAGCAGGTTGACGGAAAAGACACCGTTGCTCATATTTTTGAGGTTAGTTTTTCTAGTGTTTCTTGCAGTGAAAGAAGCACTAACATTTGTACAGTATACCACTCAACTTTCTGTCGACCATAAACCTCAACTCGTTCTTCCCCAACCCGATGACCCTAACAACTTGGTTCCCGTTCAAATCATCCTTATCATCAAAGCTCAGAACCAGAAGAAGATCAACTCCCATCGCTGGTTGTTTAACGCGATTGGGCGGCACCTTAACGTATGTGGACTCTTTCTTCGTGGCCTCCCCTAGCTCAGCTCCCTATAGCCAGAAGTTTGTGTCCTAATTGATGCTGGCACAAGACCTGGACACAAGTCAATCTATTACCTCTGGGAAGCTTTCCACAATGATCGTCATCTTGGTGGGTGCTGTGGTGAAATTCACGCCATGTTGAAGGGTGGCAAGAAGCTCCTGAACCCCTTGGTTGCGGCGCAAAACTTTGAATACAAGATGTCCAATATTCTTGGTGCGTACCGTTGGCTGTCGTTATCGCCCTTCAATGCTGAAGTTGTTTGATATCCAGACAAACCACTTGAGAGTAGTTTCGGCTACGTCTCTGTTTTACCTGGTGCTTTCAGCGCTTACCGATATCGGTATGCAACATATATTGTTGGGCAAGAAATTGTAACTCACTTCGACCATAGTGCGATTCAAGGCCGTCCTCTGGAACAATATTTCCACGGTGATCACTCATTGGCCACACGTCTCGGCGACAAAGGTATCAACGGCATGTCCATCTTCACCAAGAACATGTTTTTGGGTATGTTAGCGACATGTCCCTCCCGTATCTCACTTATTCACCTAACAAACCATTTTAGCTGAGGATCGTATTCTCTGCTTCGAACTAGTTGCAAAGAAGGGCGAGCGTTGGACTCTCACCTACGTCAAACCCAGTAAGGCTGAGACCGATGTACCAGAGAGTGCGGCTGAGCTGATCGGGCAACGCCGTCGCTGGCTCAACGGTTCCTTCGCTGCATCGGTCTACTCTTTGGTCAACTTCTACAAGATTTACCAGTCCAATCACGGTCTTATAAGAATGTTCTTCTTACACATCCAGGCATTGGTACGTCTACTTTCAAAAACAGCTCATTTATGTTTTTAACTCTTAGTCTAGTTCAACGCGGTCCAACTCTTCTTTACTTGGTTTTCCTTGGCAAACTTGTGGCTTACATTCAGCATCATCATCGATCTTCTCCCTAGCCAGGGAATCGTCATTGGTGGAAATGTTGTTGTTATTCACTGGATTAATCAGGCATTGAAATGGATATATCTCGTCTTCCTCGCTCTTCAGTTCGTCTTGGCTTTAGGGAACAGACCAAAGGGAGAACGGACAGCGTATACAGTCACATTATGGTACCTCTATTTCCACGTCTATTCAAGCCTGCTGGTGTTGATTGTTAATCGCAGGGTCTACGCCATCCTCTCCGTGTATCTAATCATCTGCTCCTTTTGGCTCACTGGCTTGTCCTTCAAGGCGATTCCTGAGGCGCTAGCAAAGCACAAATCATTCGTGGAGACATTCCTTACGCCCCCCCTTGGCCCGTTGTTGGCAGCCATGGTTGCGACATTTGGTATGTAGAATGAGCTTTATGACTGAGGCATACTAGCTAAACAGTCTTCTACAGGGATCTACTTCATTGCTTCATGTCTTTATGTGAGCTCTCTGGTTGAACTATCATCATCTTTGATACTGATTATACTCTTAGCTCGATCCTGCCCATATGTTCCACTCGTTCCCTCAATATCTTTGCCTTGCACCTAGCTTCGTTAATGTCCTGAACGTTTATGCGTTCTGCAACTTGCACGACGTTTCGTGGGGCACTAAGGGTAGCGACAAAAACGAGGCGCTGCCATCGCTCAAATCGAAGACAACTCTCGGCGCTGACGCCCCTGTTGTTGAGGATACGATGAACACGCAAGAGGACATCAACGCTGCCTTCCAGGAGACCGTGACACGTGCTCTTACGAAGGAGGAGGCCGACACATCTCGCGAGAAGCCAACTATGGATGACGAAAATAAGACCTTCCGTACCCGTCTCGTCGCAGCGTGGATGCTCAGTAATGCTGGCCTGGCTATTGCAATCGAGAACATTCATGGCTGGCTCAATATTGAGTCGAAAAACATCACTGGTAAATACATTCAGAAATGGCTCAACGATATGGCAACCAAGCGAAACATGTACTTCACCGTTTTGCTCTACTGCACCTTCATTCTTGCTTTCATTCGCTTCATCGGGGTACGTCTATCATGTTTGACCTCTTGTCGATACCTGATATCTAACGAACGTTCTTTTGATAGTGCTTGTACTATTGGACCCAGATGCATCTCTCCCGTGGCTTCCGCCGCATCTTTAGGTTGAACTGAATTTTAGATTTTTGGGTTCTTTTATGTGGTGCAAGATAATGGACTAAACGAGCGTCGTCTACTTTACCCTATTTGCCCCTAAATATATTTTTTCTAAAAAAAACAACAAATTTCTTAACGGTCTGCTCCTATGTGTCAACAAATGGCACTTAGCGGCTTAATTTCCTTATCAAACTTTCTTTGGCCGCATGCGTTTCTACATAGACTTTGAGAACTTGAGAACCAGTCATCGAGCATCTCCTCGGCCAGTGGTTGCACCTAAAATGGCACAGAAGTATACTCATGGGTTGACATCCTGCTTCGATTTCACGAGTACGCTTTTTTCATGAAAAGAACACAGATTTTTTCCAGAAACGGATCAAGCAATAAGATGTCCCATCATATCCAGCGACACTGTGTCAGGTAAATCAAACATACGCAAGATGGTGATGGGGAGTATTGAGTTCAACGGTGATCATACAAACGAAGAGTGAATGTCGGGAAGGTGTAGTAGGGAAAGGGGGGGGGGAAGGGTTCCGGCGTCCTATACATAATTGTATGGACGCGAATTAAACTGCCTACGCGCCAATGAAAACATTGGCTACGTTGCAAAGTAACGCGTATATGATAAAGGAATGGGATAAGAGTGCATAGAAAATGTATAGTGTATATGGGTAGATGCAATCTCAGGAGTTCTACGCTCCCATTAACCTGACCAAGGACACACCAGAAAGCAGTGCGAGACAAGTTCACTGAGTTTTGCATTCGTCGGCATTGACGTTGGCTGCGGCAGCGCCGCCGCGGCCCTTTGGTGGCGCCCGACGGCGTGCAACAGGCACATCAGCATCAGAATCGGAGTCCTAGAGATTTTGATCGAGTGAGAAAAATAATAAGCAACCACAAATGATAAGCCTCACATCTTCGAATGCACCCTCATCTTCGTCGTCGTCGTCGTCATCTTCAAAGTCATCGTCATCTATCATTTCGTACTCCAATGCTTTACCAGTAAACCAGTCCACAGCACGTGGAATAATTTTTTCCTTGAGATCTTCACCGATTTGGTAATCCATCTCAAGTTTTTCTTCGATCTCCTCCAGTTCATCTTCTTCAAGGTCTCCATTCTCAAGAGCATCTTCTGCGGGAGGGACGGGTGGCGTGAAAAAGTTGAAGAAAGAGTCTGTAGGATGTGCCTTCCGCACTAATCTTGTACGGTTGGTATCTAGCCAGGAGGTGGGAATTAGTGATCAGCTTGCGTATCGCTTCAAAAACATACTTTTATTGCGCTGTTTCTTGATTTCAAACTCTTTGGTCAAATCTTTGTCGTCCTTCCATTTGATCTCGGTGCCGATAGCGCGATCATACACGAAATCACCCGAGTAGCCGACCTCTTCTTGATAGACGTATGTCTTTTCTAGAATCGTGTTTTCGAAGTATTCATTAGGGCTGAACGTAAAGATGAGCTTGAAGCCAGGCTTTGCCTCGGGTGCCGAGTCATCCAGATAGGCGAGAGAGATGTCGATTAGGTGTTTGAGCGCACCGGCATCGCGCTCAGTAATGATATCCGTGATGCCTGGATGATTTTGTAGTGCCGTAAGCCAAAATCCAGGGATACCGCTTGCCGTGGGGGGAGTGTCCTTGGGTAGAGGAGTGTAGTCTTCGTCATCCTTCATCGTGTATTTTTCACCCGCTTCGACCTCTTCCAAGGAGGGAGCAGCGGCGCCAGATATGATAGCGTGGCGGCGCTCGTATAAGGGTTTCTGTAAAGCCAAAAACTACAAGGAGGTGTGAAAAGGGAGAAGATCTACGCGGCGATGGTGTGCGAACCTTCTTCTCGAGCTCAAGACACTCGCGCTTGTACTCGTTCTGCAGCTCGTTTTGCTTCACCTGGACACCCTTAAGCGCTTCCACGCTCGTCTTTACTTCCTTTGGCAGGCTTTCGATGTAACCAGAACTCTTGCCGACGAGACCAGCAAGCTTTCCTTGAACCATACCAAGCATTTGCTGTTGGAAACCACTGAGGTCTGACTTTGTGGGTTCATCCTCCTCTGCGTCGTCCTGTTCGTTATCTTCAGTGATATCAGGAACCGTCGGCCGTGAAAGACCAAGCGCGATAGGTGCTTGATTCAATGGAGTATTTTGCGGCGTAGGTGCTGTGATGTTAGAATCACCAGCAGAGATGGGAACGTTGGACGACATTTTTTTTTTTTTGCGAGGAAGGACAGCAGGAACGGGTCTTACGGATTAGAGTAGATAAAAAAATAGTGATCCCTCAGCGGAGTTTCGGCATCTGCCGACTGGGGCATTTCGCTTACAACACTGCGCCCCAGCAACAAGTACCTGAAATCACCTCATGTACGTTTTATCTTGACTGCCCGTGCATATTTAGGTACATGGTCCCTGCCTACTAGCCCTTGTGCAAATAACAGGGCCTCCGAATCGGACACATGAGGCCTGCCTGCGTCAAATTTGGGCCTACATAACTACATCGCGAGCGCTGAGTTCTCCATTCGCAATACAGTACAGCACCATTGAATGTCATTATCTGATTTTATGATCAACATAACCTGATTGCATCATTTAAGTTCCTTAATCTGGAAAAATTAGACAGAAACTCGAGTATCACACCCCAAAATAACAACTCCCTTCGCTTTTCTTCAAAGAATTCGTATTTGCATATTATACGCTTTACAAGCTGGGTTAAGGCAGCTGTACTGGCCGACTACCATGCGCCCACTTGGGAGAAAGATTTACGGCGGGGCTCCAATCCCGGCTCCTTTTGTTGCTTCGGATGCCTTTAGCATGGTAGGCTTGGAAACAATGCCCTTGCCAAGCTGCAAATATAACTCTGTAACTCTGTTCTGGGATAATGCTGAATGCCTACTTCCGACTTCCCCATCAAGCAATGGTCCACAACGATGTGAATTAGTATCTCCGCTGACATAGAACAGGAATGTCATAGGACAGCAATTTTTTCCAACAAGACATTTTTTCCTTTGGCTGAACTCTCCTCAACCATCTTTCTTTCCCCATCTCCAAACCACGTTTTCACTTTTTTTCTGTGCGCTGAGCACTTCTCGCCTTCCCCTACCAGGGCCTCACATAGTTCAGCAACAACAAATGCACCGTTTCCTTCACCGACTGCGCACATCGCAAGGGCTACGTCTTTCCCTATAACGTCGACAAACTCCGCGGCAAACGCACCTCGATCCCACCCTGCTGCACGCTCAATGCTTTTGGTCGTGTGACTAAAATGACCACCCTGTAACAGGGTCTTATACAACCGCGAGGTATGTGGGAGGTCGATTGGATGAGGAAAAGCGGCATCGGCAGCTGGGTAGCTTGCTGAGATGACTTGTAATAGGGCTTTGGACGCCGATAATTTATCTATACAATAAATGAAATTTTAGTGATGAAAAAATAAGATGAATTCGTGATAGGACCCACCTCCGTCAGCAAAAAGCATGATTTCTGCTGCAACGAGACTGCCGCCAGGTTCTTTAACAATACTTGCAGCGTTCTGTTCTACCCACGTAACGAGCGGAATACTTGCGAACCGGCGCACCTCATCCTCCCGCGCTTCCGGCGATTTTTTGCTCGTTCGTGCGCGTGTCTCGTCAGTCTCAGCCAAAGACGCAATCTGGGCAGGAGTAAAGTGGCGGCGTGTACGCGGTACGAGGAGGTAAAAGAGTGCACGCCGGCCCTGTGGCGAAACGTACAACTTCGAAGCTGGCGAAGTCATTTCAGAAATTAGTGATTTGGAAACCAGTTTGGTGTCGCTGATAGTATCCAGGTTAACATTATGAAGGATCCGAGAAAATCTTGGGAATCATACTCAACAACATCCAGGGCAGTAAAAAGAACCAACTGAGCTTCGTCATCAAGACACATACGTTCGACGTGAGGTTTGATAACTTTAAGAATCTGCTTCCGGTCTTTTGCTGTACCAACAGCGAGAAACTCCCTCACCACACGACTACCGTCTTTAGTGTGAACCATTTCCGCCAACATATCTTGACATGTATCAAATATTTCACGTCGCATTTTTTCCCTCTCGTCCTCGTCGGGAATGTCGTTCAGTGCCGACATATACTCCCATAAAGCACGGTGCACGATAGCGTGCGTCACGGCCCCTTTGTCTGAGTTGTTGTAACTGAACAAGAGTTCATCAAATTACGTGCATAAGGATGGAGTAGAACGAACATTGTCACGAGGTTGTCTTTGAGAGCACCGAGCACTCTCCGCCTCCGTTCAATATCTACGCCATCAAGGACACCCCTCAGTCCTTTCCTTGCACGCTCCTTGTCCTCGTCGCTTCCACCCGTCATACTGAACAGCATGGTCTCCTTGCCATAAAAGTCACGAAGTAAGATTGTGCGTTCATATGCGTTGGCATAGAGCTCAAATGCATCTGCAAGAACAGAAGATGCCTCGCGGTGTAGAAGAAGGCGGAGAACATGCGTTTGAAACTCTTGTAGAATGGACACGCGATGAGCTGGGCACATGCGAATAAGTTTTGTTACGAGGAACTGAAACAGTGATAAAGAATTGAAGCATAAGTAGAAAATATGACTGGTTCTTTAAAACACACCTTGGAGTATTTATTTTGTGCCAGCTCTTTATATTTACCCTTGAGCTCATTGGCGATTTCATCTCTTTCTTTCTGTTTCCCGTACTTCACCACTGACTGTACAATCCGACTAGCGTCGTGCTTGAATACAACCTCTTTGACGTTTCCACGAATAACATTCATCAAATCTTGTACATGTTTCTGACGCTCCTCAGTGGGTATATTCTTTTGTCGTGCGAGCGACCACACGCGTTTCGCGTCTAGGAGAAGTGTTGAATGAGGTTTCGCCGCTCTGCGTTGATCATGAAGAACCTTCTGCGCCTTGTGCGATTCACGAGAAGCTGAAACAACAACAAAAAAGCAAGAGATTTGATGGATTATTCAATGACTCCAAAATTCCAAGATAATTACACTGTTTCGGTTGGCTGGGTTCCGTTGATACCTCTGGAGTATCTTCATTCATAGCTTCGTCTCCACCGTCTGAGTCGCCAGATTTTCCAAGCTCTTCTACATCCCGATCGTTTAATTCATCGTCAGAATCAGATGCAGACCCATCTGCTTCAATTGGCCGAGTAATGGGTTTACTCCGCTTTTTTTCTACCTTGGTAGGCTTCTCTAGCTGAACTTTTTTAGCCTTTGGTTTGGTATTCGTAGGAGGCGCTGAACGCTTTTTTGTGGTAGCTGCAGGCATGGCTTGCGGAGATACCTACATTGAGAGAAACTTTTTCAATCCCATGGATAGTGTTATTTGGCAAAGCCCTTAAAAATCAATAATGATCAGCGAGCACGAAGTTGTAAGCTTGTAACGTAAAGTCGCAACTTGGCATGAAATGTGTGCATCTTATTGTTTTAAATACCGTGAAGCTAAGGAACTTTGGATTTTTACAGGCCTCCCAAAGGTGGTGTGAGGAGAAAGGCACCCGCGGACGGTGCCTCAACACCACAAACCCGTGTACGATGATGATTCAAGTTCACTCATAAATTACTGTAGCCGCTGAAATGCGCGCCCAAATAGTCTCTAGCAGATCAGCTATCCTATCTCCACAGTCCACGACCGTTCAAGAACCCGAACTACCTGAAAAATGTCAACAGACGCGCCAAGAACCTCAAGAATGTGCTTAGCCAAGAGCGCGAACGTGAACGGGCAGAGCGTGAACGAAGGAAGCAGGAAAAGCTGGATGGTACAAACATGGAAGTCGACGGTGAAGAAAAGGAGGAAGTTCCATCATGTATGCACCACAAGCCCACCAGATGAATGCCAACGGCTCACGCTCTACTAGATACGTCCATCGAGGCACCCCCATCCTTACTACCACCCAAACACTACTGCGATATCACAGGCCTAGAAGCCCCGTACACGGATCCAGCAACTGGCCTTCGATATCACGACAAGAGTGTCTACGATATTATCAAGAGCCTTGTAAGCAACCATCTGCTCACCTACATGCGCTTTCAAACTGATCGAGGATTACTCAATTCAGAGTGCGAGTTCTGCAAAGGACTACCTGGCAGGTATGTGACTCGATACCTATCATCTCTCTATGTGCTCAGCTTCTTTTTTTTTTAGCTCGTGGTGTCAACTCTATAGTGAAGTAATCAGGGGGTGATCAGTCGCGGCTTACACTAGAATCATTTTCCTCTGATGTATATATCCGAGGTCCAACTTGATAAGTGGCGCATTACGCGCAAGGATGGGTAACCCCCGACATGTTCCAACTACTACTTTATTGTGTTGATAGATGAAGGGACACTCGGCACGCTGTTTTATCAATCGGGAAACCAGATAAATAATCAGCAAAGTACTCCCACTCCGAACAATCGACCAGAAAAACAAGTTACACACAAGTGTATCAGACTTCATATAAGGGTTCCAGAGCTTTGTCAACTCGATATTAATAGGAGGTTAGCAGTCTGGTCTGAGCAACAAGATATGGGACAGACCAAATCAAGAGATTAACAAGATAAATAGGCCAAGGAGGAACGACACATCTTCGTAATTAAAGAAGTGTCAACAACAGGCAACCATGTTTTGGAGTAATCACTGTGCAGCATTGAACTCGGACAAGTGCCTGTTCGCCTCTTTCATTAGTAACGCCTTGAATCAAAGCCACTGGCGCTATCATGTCGACAACCAACATCGAACTCGAAAGGCGATACTGGCAAAGCTATAACCTCCATGAAGGACCCAGACCCAAAAGCCTGAACTACCGCAACTGCATAGTGTCCATTGTGCTGGATTTCCAAGCTCGCTACGACTTTAAAGCCATTCGTTTGCTAATATTGCATAGGCAGCCAGAAACTACCAACGTCGTGAGTCCTATCCACTTACTGTACTATTATTACCACACCTCAAACCATCTCATTTTCCCGCCCTGCGGATAGACAATCACAGACTGCGATGATCCCAGTCAGCACCTTGACTTCGGACCGGATCCGATTCAGCGTACTGAGCACAGGTATCGAACCTACCTCGCTACAAAGTCAGAGCGGTATAGCATGAACCAATCTGCCTCCAGTCGAACATGTAACATTATATTGGAAATGTTCGAAGACGAAAGCGAAGTGGGTATCAAAGAGGCATCCTTCGGACTGTCTGACCCCCAACCACATGCACGGCGTGTGGCTTACGATCGATTGCACAATATTGATTCTACCGACCCATCGATGCACGTTGTTCTCATATCTAGCCAAACTATGCGTGCAGTGTCTAACAGGTCTCGAAATGACAAGCTTCGTGGGGTCCCCGTACACAACGTACGTGTTCTTCCAATATCAAGGCTCCGAAGACCCTGCGTGACTCTGCCATTCAACGTCATACGCCACATCGTCAATTTTGCTATTGGACTCGGAGCCCTCACGGGGTGGCAACCAGCTTTGCTAAACTACAGCCTGGTATGCAAGGCCTGGGAAGACGTATTGGGTTTCTTCTTTGAATATCTCCAAAACTCAGCTGAGCACTCGGCGCGATATCCACCCCTTAACATTGATAAAGTTTTGCGTACCCTGCAATGGAGGCCACGATATGGGACATTCTTACATTCCCTACATACCCACAGTTTCCGCATTTTTTTTAACAGACAAGATAGCATCGCTTTCCTAAAGATTTTATCACTCGCCCCATCTTTGAGGGTTTTGTACCTGCAGAATATGCACCAGGGTTTATACTATGAAGTTGTCGCCGCTCTCCGCAGCATACACGATGTCTGCGACTGTACCGTTGAAGGGGGCGAGCTGGATATGGAGACTATGCAAATGGTGGTATCGAATTGGGCGCACCTCAAGAATTTATATCTCCTACGCTTTTCCAAGGATAGGCGCAATAACATCGAGTAGTAAGTTTTTGTTCTATGAGAACAACTTTCATGAAGATAATGTTAATTTTATGAAGTTCAGTACCCAAGCATTTCGCTTGCAATGTCGAAGAATTAGTAGCAGAATCGTGTAACATGACAGGCCCTCAGTTGCTGCGCTTTGCTTCACCAACAAGCTGTAACCTCAATTATCTCGACCTCTGTAAAATTTGTGGTCCTTCCAATGCTGACCTACGAACCTTCCTCTCCACAGCTGCGCGCACGCTGAGCTGGATTTCCATTTCACAATCTAGCTTCACACCCACCCCTGGCGAGTTTGCACTCGATGCAGTCATGCCTGAATTGACGGCGATAACCCGCATCGAAGTTCATTATCCAGATGTCAGCTTGCTCAGCCTCGTTCGAAAGCCTCGTCAAGGTATGTTAGCTGCTCAACATACCACTCGCTCACATATCCCGAATGGCCAAATTCAAATTTGGTGGGACAATGAAGATATTAGACTCGAAGAGGTTGAGAATGCACTACATGTGTCGGAATGGGGTACAATACTACTCACGTGTAACGATGTGCCAGATTGGCATCCTTCACTTGTCACAAGGGTAAAACAAGCAGCATGTAATAGAGGAATCGGCATTTCCCTACACGCAGGTGATTGGTTTCAAGGAAGAAAAATAATTTGCGCAGCTGAATAACACTGTTTACAGACCTGGGTCGTACTACGGACCGAAACATACAAATTGATGTCCAGGGAACTCCGCGTCAGACTGAAACACATGGCTGCGTGCTTTCGTGCTTTCCTACCTTCGATGAGGTTTCCTGAATCCTCTGCGTAGTTCCGATCCGTGTCCCTGGACCACTAGTATTTGTTTAGTGTCTCGCTAGTCTAGAATGTCAACCGGAACGAAGTCCTGAGCGAACGTTGCGCCACAGCACATGACCGCAAAATTACTCGAGGTTTGCGTAGCAGTATTTCCTACTCTTATTCTTCCTACATTACCAGTATATTCAGCAGGGTAATGGGAAATTATTCAACACGACTCCATTGTCTAGACTTTCTTCATACAATTCATCGTCAGAATCAGGTGCAGGCC
The DNA here is from genome assembly GCA_018221785.1 of Calocybe gangraenosa. Taxonomy (NCBI): domain Eukaryota; kingdom Fungi; phylum Basidiomycota; class Agaricomycetes; order Agaricales; family Lyophyllaceae; genus Calocybe; species Calocybe gangraenosa. Next base: position 62,584 of record JABCKK010000009.1, read on the forward strand.
CTTCTGCTTCAATTAGCCGAGTAATGGGTTTACTCCGCTTTTTCTCCATTCAAAATATCCTTAGCCAAGAGCGCAAACGTGAGAGGGCAGAGCTTGAGAGGAAGCAGGAAAAGCTAGATGATACAAGCATGGACGTCGATGGTGAAGAAGAGGAGAAAGTTCCATCATGTATGCACCACAAACCCACCAGATGAAAGCCAGCGGCTTACGCTCTGCTATATACGTCCATCAAGGCACCCCCATGTCTACTACCACCGAAACATTACTGCGATATCACAGGCCTACTAGAAGCCCCATACACGGATCCAGCAACTGGCCTTCGATATCACGACAAGAGTGTCTATGATATTATCAAGAGCCTTGTAAGCAACCATCTGCTCACCTACATGCGCTTTCAAACTGATCGAGGATTACTTGATTTAGAGTGCGAGTTCTGCAAAGGACTACTTGGCAGGCATGTGACTCGATACCTACTATCTACCATTACCCTGTGTGCTCAGCTCATTATTTTTTTAGCTCGTGGTGTCAACTCTATAGTAAATTAATCAAGGGGATGATCAGTCACGGCTTATACTCGAATCATTCTCCCCTGATGTATACAGTCGAGGTCCAACTTGATAAGGGTGGCGCATCACGCGCAACGATGGGTAACTCTCAATACGTTCCAACTACTACTATGTTGTGATAATTAAAGGGACATTCGGCACGTTGCTTTATCAACTCGGAAGCCAGAGAAATGATTAACGAAGTCCTCCCACTCTAAAAATCAACCAGAAAAACAAGCTCGACGCTGCCTGCACACCAATGTGGCGGACTTCAACTACACAAATTGATGGTTAGCGGTCTTGTCTTAGCTTAGCAAGACGATATGGGACAGGCCAAGTTAAGATGTTAGAAAGATGATTAGGCCAAGGAGGAACGACTGGCCCTAACCTTGGCTATTAAAAAAGTGTCAGCAACAGGCATGTCATTGTGTGATCGTTGTGCAGAGTTGAACAGCTCTTGTCATTCTCGCTTCGGGCCAGTATCCGTTGGCCTCTTGCATTCTTCGATAAATAATGCCTTGAATCAAAACATTTCCACTAGCGCTGTCATGTCGACAACCAACATAGAACTCGAAAGACGATACTGGCAAAGTTATAACCTTCATGAAGGGCCCGAACCCAAAAACCTGGACAACCGCAACTGCATAGTGTCCATTGTGCTGGATTTCCAAGCTCGCTACGACTTTAAAGCCATCCGTTTGCTCATTGTGCAAAGGCAGCCAGAGACTACCAACGTCGTGAGTCCTATCCACTTACTGTGCTATTATCACACCTCAGACCATTTCCTTTTCCGCCCTGCGGATAGACAATCACAGACTGCCATAATCCCAGTCAGCATTTTGACTTCCCATGGAGTCCGGTCCCCCGCACTGGGCCCAGGTATCGAACCTACCTCGCTACGAAGTCAAAATATAGCATAGTCCAGCCTGCCTCTGGTCGAACTTGTAACATCATATTGGAAATTTTTGAAGACGAAAGCAAAGTGGGCATCAAAGAAGCGTCTTTTGGAGAGTCTGACACCCAGCCACGCGCATGGCGTGTGGCTTACAATCGATTGCACAATATCGATCCTACCAACCCATCGATGCACGTTGTTCTCACATCCAACCAAACTATGTGCGCCGCGTCTGACAGGTCTCTATATCACAAGCTTTGTGGGGTCCCCGTGCATAATGTACGTGTTCTTCCAATATCAAGGCTCCAAAGACCCTGCGTGACTCTGCCATTCAACGTCATACGCTGCATCGTCTATTTTGCTACTGAATTTGGAGACCACACGGAGTGGCAAACAGATTTGCTAAACTACAGCTTGGTATGCAAAGCCTGGGAAGACGTATTGGGGCTCTCCTTAGAATATCTCCCAACGCGATATCCCCCCCTCAACATTGATGAAATTTTGCGTACCCTGCAATGGAGGCCACAATATGGGACATTCCTACGTACTCTACACAGTCGCCGCGCTTTTTTCAACAGACAAGATAGCATCACTTTCCTAAAGATTTTATCACTTGCCCCATCTTTGAGGGATTTTCACCTGCAGAATATGCACCAGGGATTATACCATGAAGTTGTCTCCGCTCTCCACAACATACACGATATCCGTGAATGTTTCATTGAAGGGGGCGAGCTGGATATGGAGACTACGCAAATGTTGGTCTCGAATTGGGCACACCTCAAGTCTTTATCGCTCCTACGCCTTTTCAAGACTGGGCACGACAGCATCGAGTAGTAAGTTGGCGTTCTATGAGAACAGCTTTCAAAAAGAGAACGCTAAATTTCCGAAGTTCAGTACCCGAGCATTTCGATTACAAACTCGAAGCATTGATAATAGAATCGTGCAACATGACAGGCCCTCAGTTGCTGCGCTTTGCTTCACCAACAAGCTGTTACCTCGGTATCATCGACCTCAGAAAGGTTTCAGGTCCTTCCAATGCTGACCTACGAATGTTTCTCTCCACCACTGCGCGCACGCTGGACTGGCTCACCATAACAGAATGTAGCTTCTCACCCACCCCTGGCGAATTTGCACTCGATGCGGTCATGCCTGAACTGACGCAAATATTTGTCATTAGCGTCCAGTATCCGGATGTCAGCTTGCTCAGCGTCGTTCGAAAGCCTCGTCAAGGCATGTCAGCTGCCCAAGATACTACCTGCTCAAGCTCCCCATGTGGCGCAATCACCATCGAGTGGGACGATAAAGATATCAGACTCGCAGAGGTTGAGAATGCGTTGCTTGTGTCGGAATGGGGTAAGATATCACTCACGTGTAAGGATGTGCCAGATTGGCATCCTTCGCTCGTCGCAAGGGTAGAGCAAGCAGCACGTAATAGAAATATCAAAATTTCTATATACGCAGGTGATTGGCTTTTACGAAAGAATGATAGTTTGCGCGGCTGAATAACAAATTTCACAGAAACTTTGGGTCATACTACGGACCGAAGTAGACAAATTGACGATCGGGCAATTCCGCGTCCCTGCGTGCTTTCTACCTGCGAAGTTTACCAACCCCCTTCGCAGCCTACGCTCGGGTCCACGGACCACTACGCAGTACTCCCTAGCGCCCCGCCGATCTAGAACCTAGAATATCAACAAGAACCAAGTCTCAAGTGAACGTTGCGCCACAAACATAACCACTGAAGCTACAGAAGCTTATGTAGCAGCATTGCCGACTCTTACTCTTCCTACCCTGACTGTGTATTCAGCGGGGTAATGGCGTCTTTCAATGGGACAAATGTTAATACATATTCCATGGTCTAGACTTTCTGTATAGGACTTTATCTTTAAACCAAACATTCTGCAGCATCTACCACGTTGCAGGAACAGGCACCTCAGCTTGAGGGGTAAGCCTAACCGCATGTCTACAAGCGCTCTTATCAAAGTCAGGAGTGGCGGAGTGTGCTGTAACACGATTATCCTATATGATTTCAGAATAGAGTATACCCAAGATGAAGCAGATAGCCTTACCCAGACAATGACGGTGCCAGGTTTATAGTTAGCTCTGATTTGAAAATCCGAGCCCTTGGAGATGTGGTCAAAGAGGAACTTGAGGAGATATTCCGATTCTTCTGTTTTGAAACCTACAATGTATTTAGTGAACCCTTGATTAATGTATAGTGCTTTCTTCCCAGTCGCTGGATGTACGCGTACAATAGGGTGCTAAAGTTTTAAGAGCCTTGTTTAGTAATCAAGAAACCTCGTATGGGGTGGCTAGATTCACGGACTTTGGTCTCGACTGGCTCACGACGCACGGGGCCTCCCCTCTTGCGTGACGATTCGGCTTGGGGTACAGCGCTGTGCACTGCACGAAGGCCCTCAAGACGCTTCTTAAACTCAGGAGAGAGGCGCTTGTAAGCCTCCACTTGTGACAGGAAGAGTGTGTCGCCACCTAATTTAGGCTATAGTTACGGTTTGACAGCTGAGTTGAAAGACGATTTGTACTTGGTCGAGAATGAAGAAGAATGTGGTTCCGGGAGTCTGTTTTTCGTAAGACTAAAAGATACGATGTAAGCACGTAGAAAGTAAGCTGAAGGATGAGTTGTGGGACATACGACGTCCGAATGCCAACTAGTTTCATTGATTCTGTCATTGCCGAGATATTCGCGAACGAGGTCATGTTTTGCATCACAATATACAACATGAAATTCGGGATAACCTCTCACGTTGCCCGAAGTGGGGTGGCGCTGGATGGGTCCGAAATGCCTGCCATTATCCCAGGTGTGGTGAGCCCAACAAAAAGAATAACGACTTTGAACTTCAGCAAACCAAACCTTGCAATTTCGATCTGTCGATCAGGTCCAATGTCCTCGAAGTCTTGATCACGAAAAATGAGCACTTTGCGCTCAGCAGCAAAAAGGGCAAGTTCGTCGAGGCCTGCCTTAGTGAGCTCTGAAATCTGGACACCAGTAACCTTGGAGCCTAGGTACGGGCTGATGTCAGTTACTTTGGCACCGGTGAGGAGATTTGGTTTAGCAGGGTCGGCGCGAGTGCGGTATAAGTAACTAGCCAGCTGCCATGTTGACCACTCGTCTAGCCTTTTAGCATCTCCTATGGTCGCTCGAACCGCACTTGGCCTTGCCGCACTGTTGTTATCTGGTGTAGTGTCCCAGAACATCCCCGATGTGCTCAACCCCAATACCGAGGCCTTCATCAACAAGGTCCTCGTTGACTGGAATTCTCCAGGCGGGTTTGCTGTAGCCGTCGTCAGAAAGGATGCGGAAGGTACTTGGAAGGTGGAAACAAAGGGTTACGGAAAGGCTGGTCTTGATGGACGTAAAATGACTGAAACGACGCGCTTTGGCATTGCGTCGAACTCAAAGGTGTGCCCGTTCAATTCGTTTGGTTTCGTTCGATCTTTTGACCTCCCGTAACTGAATAGTTGTTCACTGTCCTTGCTACAGGGCTCCTTATAAAAAATGAAACGTTATCCCCGCGTCTGTCTTGGTCCACAAAGTTTGCTTCGGTTATTCCAGGCTGGCGCTTGACAAATTCGGACGCGTTGAGACAATTAACGATCATAGATGCCATGAGCCATCGTTCTGGGCTCCCGCGTCATGACTACAGCTACAAGCTAACAGACAGTGCCTCGGATGTTGTGAGTTTCAACCACTTATTACAGAGGAGCATATAACCCACCATCCACGGATGTTGTATCAAGGTCGAAAAAATGAAATCATTGCGCTTCTCGGCAGAATTCCGAGATGTTTTTCAATACTGCAACACAATGTACACCTTGCTGTCAACCCTACCTGAGCGCGTTCTCCCTTCCAAGACGCCTTTCACTGAATACGTTACGCGTAACATCTTCGAGCGTTTGGGAATGAGTGCTACCACTTATTCACACGCACTTGCCAATGCGACTGGAGAGTTTGCAGATGGACTGACACGCCAGGATCTAAATATCACTGACGACCCGTTTGCAAACAAAACCATTCGTGCCGTCCCATACTTCACGCGTCAGTTCTCGAATAGCACTGGTAAAATTACCCTCTCCATTTACTCAACTCGGGCTCACTCATAGTAACGTTACAGTTTTGGCTGGCGCTGGTGGGATCACCAGCAACGCCGTTGATTTGGTACATTGTTTTACCAATCTTCCTTCACTGGCTGAACCAACTAAATTCTAGGCTACATGGCTCAAAACACTTCTCCTTGATGGTGCACACCCAGATACCAGCAAATCTGTAATACCCCCTGATGTCGTGGCTAAAGCAGCCAGTGGAATTTCCGTTTGGCAAGGCAATGCGTGATTACCTTTCTTGTACCAAAGTTGTTACTTGAGTTTATATCTCAGGTTTAGGCAATTTCCTGAGCTATCTCCCTCTGTATATGGCGGAGGACAAGGTCGCTCAACTTATCGTGGCCACGGTGAGCCCTTTATAGCCTCAGGCTCTGAGCACTTTATAATCATGCACCTTTTCTCATCAGAACTGATTGAACATGGTGGGAACGTCCCGGGCCACAATAGTCAGATTACACGGTTTCCTGGTCTTGGTCTGGGCGTTATGGTTTACTCCAATGACCATCCTTTCGGCGCCCTCACTACAGAGGTAGTGAAGTTTCGCCTTATTGACGAAGCTCTCGGACTCGAGCCAATTGATTGGAGCACCCGGTATTTGAGATATCCGGTATTTTTGCTTGTCGCTAACCGAGGTATACAGGTATAAGGCTGTTGTCTCGCAGATTGCCGCCGCAACACCAGCGATCACCCCTCGACCTGCCAATGCCACCCTCCCGTCGACAGGGCTCGCGGCTCTAACAGGCCGGTATCGCAATGGGGGATACGGTAGTTTAGAGCTTTGTCTTGTGTCCCCTTCCCCGCCCGCCTCTGCTTCTAGCAAGTGCAAGGCCCTCGCTGCTGACATACCCCGTATCCTCCCAGGTTCGGTCACTCCGGGTGTACCTACTCTTATTGCAGAATGGAACAGCGCTTGGGGTACTCATCTTCGGTTTTCCCATTTCAACCGCAACTTTTTCAATCTTACTTTGCTTTCAAGTACTGTGAGCCCCTTCTCTTGCCTAGCCCAATAATGCGTTTGGTATGATTGACCGCTGCCTCTTTGCAATAGCCTACTGGAAACGCTTCCGAGCCGTTCTGGACATCTTATGAGACAGCTTCTGATCCGGCTACAGCAGAATTTGACGCGGGGGGTATAGGGATGGGCGGCGTCTGGGGTGCGGCAGCAGGAGTCCCTATTCCCGAGGGGCGAACGGTCCGAGAACGAGCGGAGGTTTGGTTTGAACGTGATTGAGTTTCCTACATACAGTGGTGCTATAGTATGATTTAGATGATTTCAACGATTTCGAAGATAGTAAAGTGAATAAAATGAAGGCACAAATGTTAACACTATCCATTTCCTGACGCCAACGGGCTGAAAGGAGTGTTTACATAAACCGAGACCCTGATCGTTTCGAAGCAACAGCCCTCAAAACGTTGGCAGATGTCAAGCATCGGAAGGGTCTTAAATCTTAATCAACGGCGTGCAGTGGCCTTATGATCTGTACAATTCTACCCGTGTACGACGTCACAATCTTCGCGCTCGAATGTATAAAACAACAGGATATTCCTCGTCCTAAGCTGCACCTCACTGCATCACACCAGTTGGTTCGCTAGACATGTTCACCCGCTTCGCATCTCTCGTGTTCCTACTCCCTCTGCTCGTTAACGCCGCCAATCTTCCTCCACGCAGCGTCACTTGCGCTGCTCCGCGTTCCGTCCACCTGTGTTGCCAACAGGTAAGCGCAAAGGAATTCACAATCGAGAAAACCCATGCTGATTGAATCACGCTATGCTATTTCCAACAGCTGAACTCCAGCAATCAAGCCTGTACGCTTTTGTTTGTAAAATGCGGGACTGGTTTCTTGTTTTCTAACGCATTGTGTGTCGTTTCCCAATTATAGATTACTGTGGTCAGCCCAACGACGGCTCAGTCTCTTGTGGCGATGTTCTCCACTCGTACTGTTGTGCATCGGCCTCGGGCCCATATCCAAGGGTTCGTACGCGTTTGCCTACTTGTGTCGACAAACGTACTGACTTTTTGCGTTAGGGATATGTCGGCAACGATTGTGTTCAGAACCCATGATCTAGCACAAGGGTTCTAAAGCTATGTTGGGGGGGGGGTCGTGAATCTCTGTTGTTTTTTTATCAGTAACAAGGACTGTGTTGAGAATAAAACGTTAGACGTCTCTTTCCTAAGCTACTGCGTGAGGAACTTGTCACGTCATATATGTCCTGACGACAGTACCCTTATACCATCATTGACCTAGGTATGAAACGGGACTAGATATGAAACGTTTTTATTCGCCGGCTTCCACAGAACCCAAAATATTAACAGATTTTTCTCTCAATTATTTCACAGCTTGACCTATATATTGGCTTGATATTTTCCAGTTAAGATTTTTAAGTAGTTGAGAAATAAGAGCAAGACAAAAATTCAAAGTCGGAGGGGTGGTGAAAATGGATGTGACACTCAGCTTCATTGGTGATCGACGAGAGATTAGGCCGGCCGATATCCTTCAAACATGAGGTTATAATAGAATAATATCTAATGAGCATGTCTGTTATTTTTTGATACATTCTATCCAGTATTGCGGCTATATGCAAGTCGTTAAAAGGCGGGGTGGTATAATGTGACGAATGGGTTTCAAACTCCGCCTAAGCACAAAACCGAGTTCACGCAGAAGTTGAATCGTTGAACCGTTGAAGGCCTGCTGACGATACCTCATAGGCCGCTCCGCAAAATCTGATCCACCATATCTGACCATATCCGACCCATTATATAAGCCCAGGCCTGATATGGTAAATGGGATTTTTCTGACATACCGATCAGGAGGCTATACTTAGGACGCGAACAATGTCTTGTTCGCGTCCTAAGTATAATTTACGTACCATTTCGATCAATTGGTCACAAGGATAGATAGGTTGTGATTCAGGTATAAGCTTCCCAATGATATCTAGTGGGATGAACAACCAGGTTGAGCTATCTTTCAAGTACGAATGAAAATGTATGAAGTGGGACGCGCGAGTGAGATGTACAGGCAAACTACTGGCATGTATGTAACATGGGAAGAAACCCAATCAAGCAGGGCATCATGCCATATGTCAAGGTACGTCCCCAAGCATCAGAAAGCTCATAAATAGGGATTATTTGCTCGAGGGAAACTCGCTTAGCTTCATTTCTCCGCTCTACACAGTCTGGGCACCACTTTGCTCCATAGTTCCCTTTTGAGAGTCAAACGACATGAGTTGGGCTGAGTTTGGAGCAGGCTGGAGTAACCTGGCTCAGTAGTATTGAGGGATCACGAATTTATTTTGCTGGAGATGCTGGAGAAAAAGGGTCGAAACGGCTTGCAAATAACCCCTAATGGCCTATTACCTGTACTGTACACTCTACTGTTCTATTCGCTTCAAGGATCTTAAAAGGGCAGAGTTCTTCACCAGACCGGTACCCCTCAACCACAATACACCAGTCAAATTGATCAACATGTTCTCCCGCTTTGCATCTTTACTGGTAGTCCTCCCTCTGCTTGTTAATGCTGCCACTGTCACTCGCAGCGTTACCTGTAGTGCTGAGGAGCCTGTTCATCTGTGTTGTCAGCAGGTAAGCTTTGTCTCAATTCGCGACTGAAACACTCGTGCTCAACGAGCATTACCATTTCAAATAGATTGACACGAGTGGTACAGCATGTGGGTTGTTATTCATTAAATTATGGATATAGTTCCTCTCGACTAACCGAATGATAGACTATTGTGGCCAGCCCAATGATGGTTCAGTCTCGTGTGGTGATTATCTGCACTCTTACTGCTGTGAAGCAGCCGCTGGTCCATATCCAAGAGTTTGCACTTGTTCTGATGTTTGTGTCGCCAGGTACTGAATCTGTTTTTGTAGGGCTACGTTGGTCAGAATTGCGTTGCCAATGACAAGTATACTGGCGAAGCCTTCACAGAACAAGTGTTATAATTCTAAGGGTCTTATAGGATACTCAAATGTTTAAGCGTTAGACTTTTCGCTAGAAATATCAATTGGTGTACATTAATAGGACGATGTTGAAGAGAATAAAATTTAGCGAGGGCTCTGCAATTGGTGCTCAACCTGGCACTACCAGAGCGTCAACAGTGGGATACGCCACCGTCTGAATCTCTTGTGCGGCGTTTTAGATCAGTTAGTCGAACTGGACCATCCAGAAGAATCGCCAAGAGACCATTAGGGGCTACAAACGTCCTCCGCGTAAAGCGCCCAGAAGGACAGCTCATTAATCCATTAAATCAGAGATGCTCATTACCTCATCGGAGATAGGATAAGCCCTAGGCGATCAGAGCGGTGACATATACCTATGATCAAGTTTTTGTACCGAGTGATTAGAGACAAAATGCGTTGGCGCTATCTCTTCGTGCACAGGTCATTTAGGCTGTCATCTCCCTCCGGGACTGCTTACTTGTAAAGGGAGATAGAAGTCGCGGAGTTTGTGACAAACGTCGAGGCATTTATCACAACTCGCCACGCATTCAATATCCAAAATCGATTAATTCTCTGAAAAGTAATCACATACGGCGCCTAGCAGTGATACGAGAAACATCCTTGCGCAACCGTTTCCTGCCTTCATTGATGTCTTCCATCTGTGCCAATGCACGGTCCTCTGGCATACGCGCTAGTTGGGTTTTTGACCTCATACGAGGCCGCCTCTGTACGTACCACTCCCACGCAAACCGGATAACCTCGCCGTCAGCATCATACGGGGTTGGAATCTCGGAATATCCAGGGCGGGCGGTGGGGTGTCGCACATAGATAGCTGAACACGTGGCAAAGGATGGCTCAATGTATGCAGGGATAAAAAGCCACGGAGACGCGTAGTGGGGTAGATAAAAGGGCGTTTTTCTGAATAATGATAATTCGATGGCGCGGGTCTTACTGATCATCTCGAGGGCGTGTTTGTCGGCTGGAGTTTCGGGCTCATCTCCTTCGGCTTTGACAAGCGCTTGCCATGAGGCTCCCTTAGGTGGCGTTTTGAAGAATCGAATGGCGTCGGGATTCACCGACACCATGTCGCCTGGTGCTAAACGTGTGTTGGCGTTTTGATGCTATGATACGTGAACCTCCTATGTTAAGAGAGGGCTAATGACTGGACGCACCTTTTTCCCATTGAGTAATACATCTCCATGAATGACCAACCTCCGCGCCTCGTATACGCTTTGGACAAAACAGCATCTAAAGATAAATACATCTATCCGCCTCTCCACTTCTGTGAACATGAGACTGCCAACGGGCGCCATGCCCTTCTTTTTTTCTTCTACGGCTAGGTCCTTTTCCTTCTTTTTACGCAAAGAAAACTCTTCCAATGAAGCCTTGTCATCACCAAGTACTTTGCGCCGTGGCCGTACGTCAGGTAACGTCTCAGGGAGATACCACCGCTTGAATATCTTCTCATTGATATGGTCACCGTGATATGCACGCACAACAGCCTTGGACTTCCAGCGCTGCTGAAATAGAGTAGAGTTGGCACTTCGGAAGGTGATTTCGCGTCGTCTGGGACCTGCTGTGCGCATGTAAAGGTTGAAAAGATTTTTAGGCGTCCAACTCTATGCTCCCAAAGTGAGATAAACAGAATTGATACTACAAGACGAGGCGCACCATGCGGGGCAGCGCCCTCTTGATGTTGAATAAGCCAGCATCCCGCATAACTGTACTTGGCTGAGACGGAAAGGGCTGGTAATGTCACGTGGGAACAAACCTTGAGTTTTGATAAAATAAAGCCCAACAACCAACCATCTCCCAATGACTTACTTGGTCGCCGTCGGTTGAGCTTACGACACTCAAGGATTACCCAGTATCATTCTACACAGGGGTTCCCATTATCTCTAAAGACGCTGCCTATGCATAGCCATATTGATGGGGGCTGAAGATGTCAAATGTCTTGATCCAATAAAAATCGGACTTCTTTAAAAAAAGATTTACAGGCTTGGGCGTGGTATTTGGGTTTCTCCCCGGTAAGGCTCCTTGGGGCTTTCAGAAACATTCTGCCCTGACATCCTTCTAACTTAGCATTTGTTTTTTTCTTAAAAAAAAAAAAACCAAAAAAAAAAAAAAGAACCGCATCTTTTGATTTCCTGCAAGGCTGCAACTTGCCGTGTAACCGGTGTACCTGATCCCTTGTGTTGACCATATCTGGCGCCTCTGATTCTCATGCAACACCAACAATGCGCTACAAATATCAACGACTGGCTGTCATACCACCTGCCACATCATAGCCTTCAAGAGATGTAGTTCACGAACCTGATCTCGGACTTCGATGCGGTTTAAATACGAGGACAGGAACCACAAGATCGTCGCTTCACAACTTATTTTAGTTTTCTCTCACTTCAAGTGTCACTCAGCACACTACTTTGTCTCAAAGCACTTTATTTAAATGGCTGCAGATGGTCAGCCAGATTATATACAACTCTACAAAGCGAGTCTGGTACCCCTGTATACGTGTTGTATGTTTCTTATCTCTCTGTGGTATTTTTGGAGCGTCCTCTTGATGCTTATTGGCTAAAGTTGTAGGACTTGTTTGGATTTTTCATGATTACTGTGTGTTTCTCGCCGTACTCTACACGCCCGGCCAATTCTTACAACTCATTCGCAAGTTATCACACTAGAAGACGAAGTGAGGATGTTTTTTTCGTATCCTGGAGTCATGTCTAATGCTGTAAATTATTCACAAGATACGCCTTATATGGGTGAGTCTGCTTGGTGCATACTGTGCTTTGTCAGTGGCTCACTGCAATCTCTAGCCGCAGAAATGGACTTTCGGGAAAATAATGTTTTGCTGGGTCAGTCGTGTTCTCATTTGTTACCATGGCGTCCACTTGACTAACATCATCCAGATTCGGTATTACAGGTCTGTAGCCAAGCTACGGGTGTACCTATCCAGCCCATCTGATCAGCGGTCACAGCCTTGCACTCCTAGTTTTCGATGTTACACAAATTCATCTATTTACGCGTGCTGGTGTGGCATCAGACGTAGCGTGAATATAACTATGTATTATTATCATACCGCACCGCTCTAACATGACTTACCAGGTGTGTCGCAATGGACCCTATCACCCGTTTAGCAGGGGCAATATCACTCTGGTTGATAGAAATCATCATGCAAATACGTATCTACGCCCTCTATCGTTCCTCACGAAAGGTACGACACCTCGTTTGACCTTTTCATACACCGCAGTTCCAATTACTTCCAGATCGCATTATTCAACGGAACCATTTTTCTGTGTACCGTGGCCGCCTTCATCTATGTACTTTGGTACAATGCAAACCAGCGCCATGCTCTCATTGCTTTTGCTGAACACTTACGGCTCCCGGGGTGTCCCTCATTGCATAGTGGTTCCGAGTGGCTCCTATGGGTACCAGCTACTGGATTCGAAGTACTCCTGTTCGGCCTCGCGCTGTTCAAGGCGCTGCGGTCAACGACAGGGCGCACACTGAAGAATATCAAGGTATCCCTATATGAGCTGGTCTTAAGGGATAATATATTGTATTTCTTCACGTGTGTTTTTTATCTGCCTTGATATATATGTATGGAGCTTACGATGGGAACACCATAGAATCGGAATACTTCTCATCTTCAATAATCTCATGGTTGTGGTAGGTAACCTGTCTCAACCCAAAGGTGACTTACGAACCTAAAACCTATGTATCTTCTCGGTAGGGTGTAACGCGCATTCCATGGTTTAGTTTTAGGTGCGTATAAATTTCAAACGGGTTTTACGTATCGTTGATGAACATCCACTTTCCGATAGCCCGTTCCACGCAGCCATGGGCATTTTGACCACCAGAATGTTTTTGAATACACACGAAGCTCTGGCAGCCGACGTCGAC